>JAULBS010081697.1:0-19015 GCA_032355785.1 Symmetromphalus regularis | reverse complement strand
TATTTTCAATTCCCCAATTAGTAGTTCATCCTTAATATTTAGCCTTGCCTCCTTCAAATATTCTACTAGTGCGTAAGCATGTGATTTTAGTAATGTATTGTTTATCATTACCCATGGTTTCGGTGATTTAGGGTAGGGTCGCATGGATTGTACTCAAGGGCGAAAATCCGTTCCTGAAAGTGGGGTGGCGGTGGGCGAGACATTCCCCCTATCCAAAAAAGTGGGGGACGGACCATCCCACTGTCAACTGTACCATTAGTGTGCTGGATACCGATATTACAAATGCCTGCCTGCAGTTGGATTTCAATTCAGTAACAGTCAGATTTTATAATAATTACCTAACGAATGCATTAAGGCATTGATTTGATTTGATTACGCTTACGATTTGAGAAAATGTGGTGCTTCACTTAAAGGAGGAAATATAGTCACAGAAAAGTGAAACCTAATGTTTGAAAAGAAATCCTAGATTGTCATTTTATATTTATAATAACATTTTCTTTTAATTAAATATTAAGTTTTTTGCAATCTTGATCTCAATAATGCTCCAGAATAGCATTTAAAAGACAGAAAACAACGTCTTTGTCTGCTATTAGAAACAAACTGTGGATTATTATAATGATGCGCTTGCGCTGTCATTTTCGCATGTCATTTTAAAATGTTTAAGCCAGTCTAACGTCGTAGTACCGCGGGGACTTCAGAAGTATTTTGACAATATGCTTTTGTATATACAGAATATATTTAAGTGTTCGTGTGACGCATTTTAAGTTAATTGGTTGAACAGGTAACCATATTCCCTGATGATATTTTTAATTGTAATAGAATTTATATGTTTATTCGTACCGATGTTAGCCTACTCATTATTTCGTTTGTCCCTGTAACAGTTTGTTACATATTTTCGATGGACTGTTTCACAGTATTTTTGCATATATAGGCCAAACTGATCATCATCGTATTATAGACATTGTTGCATGCAGAATTCTCCCACATATAATCAATCTAAAAAGTAATCCTAACCTAGTCCAATAGGTCTAAAATTAAACAAAATGCTTATAGCCTTATTTGCATTAAAAAAAAAAATCATGAAATAGTAGAGATACATTTTAAAAGTGCAATGTAAATGCAAGTGTCAGACTTCATTGTTTGGGGGGACACAGCGATTATTGCCATGGATTCCTAGGAATCAAGAGGGCACCAAAGCAATTTTGAGTACACATTAGGGACATTAAGGCAAAAACCTGAAATATCTTTATGAAAGGGCACTGAGGCAAGTCATCCAAATTTTCCTCCTTATGTTAGAGTTTGGGTTAGTGTTAGGGTATGGTTAAGGTTAGGAGGAAAAATTCGGAAGTGTTTCCCCAGTAAACATAACCCCTGTAAACATAACAGTTTTCTGTAATATTTAGGCAACTTGGATATTATATGGCGTGTTGATGGGACTCGCCTGAATGACAAGTCAAAATACGTTCTACGTGCACACCTGTTTGTGAATGATGTCGTAATTATATCGTAAACCAAAAATGGGTTATGTAACCTAAAACTTGACTTGTGATTATGAAATGATCATTCGACAGGCTTGTAGCAAAAAATTTGCAGTTTGATAGGATTAATATGTCATGTTTGACACATTCATGTAAATATATTTTCTTTCTTACAGGTTAGTTAAAATATGGTAGTTGCCAATGATGATATTCCTGGTCCAGCACGCAAGAGGCCACGGTTATCCCTTAAGAGTACATTTAGAAAAATTGGAGATGTTCCAGCAGTGCCACATGGTGAAAGACAGGGAACCACTCCACAAGACATTAACAAAGAGTAATTAATAAACATGTTTTAACTAATTTTAAGACAATTATTTAAAATTAATTTATTAATTTTGACTATTTGAGGTTAGGTTAAAAATATGTTCACACATGTATTATCACACATTTACATATAAATGACCACATTTGAAGATTTATTTTGTAACAAAATCACTGGAGCACATTGATTTTTATCATCGGGGTATTGGATTTCAAACATTTGGTAATTTTCACACACAGAGGAAATTTGCCACATTTTTCAATTAGCAACGAGGGAAATTTGCAACTAGTGATCTTTTATGTACACTTTCCCACTGACGGAACATCAAATAACACAGTCTTTGATATACCTGTCATGGGGCACTGGTTAGGATGGGGAAAAACAACACTTACAAAGACATGCCAACTCACTTATTGGTTTACAGATGCACCAATAATACAAAATGTTTCATGAAAGGGAGCACACTTTTCTCAGGCATGGGAATTGTATGCTGTCATTATATATAAGTGCCAGTAAAGTTTACTTTATGCCTCGAGGTATATCCCATATGTCCCAAGGCTTTTGAGTAAAAAAAAAATTTGTCAGTGTGGAAAGTTTTTCTCAATTTCTGTGCACTGAGGCAACAAATTGGCCTCAAATACCCAAATTCATTTTCAGGCAGTGAACCCCTCGCTCCTGGACCCCATATTGGGGTGTTGCCCCTGCACCCTATCGGCGTCTAGGCATCCCTTGGATTTGGATTTCAGGCTGAATACTCCCCACCCACTTTTTCCAATTCTCAATCTCATGCTTGTCTTCTGGTATTGAGGCATGAAATTGTGAAAACTTAAACTTGTTATGAAATCCTTCATTTTTTATCTGAATGTGAAAAGTAAATATTTCTCCACTTATAGAGGCCATTAATTCATGTACTGATAGGTTAAGAAGATAAAAGTGTTTTCTTCTTTTCTTAAAACAGAACAATTTCCGACCCCAGTACAGCGACTGGTATTGATCTGACAACTGAAGATCTTGCAGATGACTCCATTAGTTTTGCACCAAAGGAAGGCCCTACAGTACCTCCAGTATCGTCATTACAGAATATTGGTAAGTCATGATGAATAATCAAAGAGTTTCTCAAAGGAAAGGCCTACAGAACCTTCAGTGTCAGCATTACAAAATATTGGTAAGTCATGATGAATAATAAAGAGTTTCTCAAAGGAAGGCCCTATAGTAACTCCAGTGTTGTCATTACAAAATATTGGTAAGTCATGATGAATAATCAAAGAGTTTCTCAAAGGAAGGCCCTACAGTACCTCCAGTGTCGTCATTACAGAATATTGGTAAGTCATGATGAATAATCAGAATTTCTCAAAGGAAGGCCCTACAGTACCTCCAGTGTTGTCATTACAGAATATTGGTGAGTCATGACGAATAATCAAAGAGTTTCTCAAAGGAAGGCCCTACAGTACCTCCAGTGTCATCATTACAGATTATTGGTGAGTCATGACGAATAGTCAAAGAGTTTCTCAAAGACATAAATGGAGATAATTGTATAACTTGGATGTTTAATTGAGTCCTCGAAATTTATGATAGCAATCAGCAGTTCCGTAAAAAAGCTGTTGCAAAATTGATCTGAGATAGCACTTTTATCATTATCGGGTATTTACTGTAAAGTCTGTATTATTGTTTCAACTAAATTGTCGTCGCATGATGATCTGAATTTCTAGTGCTGTTAACGTACATTGTTACTCATTTATGTACTGTTATAACAGCTAATGTTCAACAATTATAATATAAGCAAACTGTTTTTGGTGTTCTATCACCTATCTTATGCATGCACTGCTTTTTCTCAAATTTCTGTTACCTGGACAAGGAAAGTTTTGTGATTTATGCATGCACTGCTTTTTCTCAAATTTCTGTTACCTGGACAAGGAAAGTTTTGTGATTTAGTATCATTTACCTCCAGAAAAAGAAATAATAAATAAAATTTGCTGCTGCAGGAATTTTTATTTTCTCTTCCAAAATTGTGACGAACTTGAATAAATAGATAAAATTCAAAAGGTACACTTTTCAAAGAAAAGTGAGAATTTTGAATTGTCCCATATTAGTTTTGAAAACATTTAATGTATTTATTTCTATTTTGACATTAAGATTAGCTCTTCATCGTTTTGAAAGTTACTAAATTTTGATATTGTAAATAATGAAATTAATGCATTGTGATTAGGGTATCCTAAAGTGTATATTTTTATAAATTTAATGTCTTGCTTTGGTCATGTTAGAGGTTGAATTAAAAGTCATCAACATAGTTGTCACATTTTTCACATTACTTTCTTGGTTGCATTAATTTCATGCTTTACAGCATATAAAATTTATTTTGTAAAATAATCCTTGCCAAAATGCCCATAATTTTCACTAAAATATTTTTTTCTGTGTTGATTTTAATCATTTTGTTTTTTTGACAGGTAACACATGCTTTCTAAACAGCGTGTTGCAAGTATTGCGGTACACTCCAGGTTTTCTGGATGGCCTTGGAAAACTATTCAGGGAAATTGTTGCTGTAGAGAAGAGAAGAAAAGCTCATCTTGAGAAAAATCAGGTATGTTTGAAGTGCATCCTAGTAACTACACCTGCCCACCCCACCACCTCCTTCCATCCTACAAAACAAAACTGGTAGGTACTAGGATCAAATCTCAGTCGAGATTGTATTTTTAATCTCAGTGCCTTTGAAAGATAAAATATTCAATTTTATTTCGTCATAAAAGCTAATTTATTTCTCTTTTGGTATTCTAGGATACATCTTACGTTTTACATGTATCTCTAACTTAAATACCTTCTGGAGTTATGCTCCTAACATATTAGATGTGTATTTAGCTGTCAATAAAAGTAACTGAAATGTTAATATAACAGTCAGTTTTTCTTTCTTTTTTTCTTTTAGATCAAAGATGAAGATAAGTCAAATACATTACTGCCATGGGAACTCGTCAAACATCTGTTCAAGGTATTATTAAATATTGTTATATACGAGCAATGATTTACTCTCCTACTAATTCTTAAAGGAAAGGAGTCCTTATTTCCATGGATTTTCAAAAAATAAAATTTCACAGCATGTCACCCCCTCACTAAAATTATTTTAATTTGTCTCCTTCCTTTCAGAAGAAAAGTTGGAGACACTGCATGTGAATAAATTGGTATTTTTTCTTAGCCCATTATGTGTATTTTGTCTATTCTTTTATCTATTCAATTCTGACATCTTCAAATAAACAACTTTAATAATAAACATATGTATGTTGGTTTTGGCAAACAAGATAAGAACTTTGTTTGATAAGTGAATGTAAGCCAACTAATTTTAGTATACTGACATCAGATTTTCTATTTCAAAAGTTGGATGAAACATTTTGACATGTCCTTTTATTTTGGGTTGGAAAATGGTACTAAATTTCAGATCTCAAAACTTGGACAATAAATCATTGCATAATCTTTACACATTAATATTTATAAAGGTTTACATGTAAAATTAAACATATTTTTTCCATACAGCTGTACAAGAGTATGGAAAAGAGAGAGAAACAGTACTTTGAAATCGCCAGTGCTGACATTACAAGCATGGCAGTGAAACCAGACCAGGTTTTGGATATTATTAGGTTTGTTTTTTTAGATTAATAAATGAGATTTTAAAAAAACTCAGTTTTTTGTTAATATGGGACTTATATCAGCTTTTATAATCAACTGAATAGTTTTTATTTTAAATAAATGTGCAATGTCTAGAGCTGTGAAAAATATTGTTTTCTTTTAACTTAGCCTGATCTCTGACATATTTGTACCTTTCTCCTCTGAAAATAGGTCAGAAGTCAGGCTGAGTATCAATAAATGAGAAGACACTCCATGTTTTCTCTCCATTTTTTAAAAGTTAGCCTGACCTGTTTTCAGGTGAGAAAGATGCAAATACCTCAGAGTTCAGGCTAAGTATCAATAAAAGAGAAACCACTCCCAATTTTTCCTCAGTTTTGAATAAAGTTGCAACACCTGTTCAGTATCTTAATAGATCCATGGTTTTGTGCCATTAATGCCTATACTAGTGAGTTTTTTAAAGCCGGGAAACTTCCCAGTTGAAATTTATAACCATTATTTTTCATTAAAAATTATTCAGCTCAATATTTATAAGAAAGCTTCAAGACATTTGGAAATCATAATTCATAATCATAATTCACATCCTTGAACCTTAATTTATAAACCTTTTTTGATTCCAGAATATTCAATCCAATGTTTGAAGGAAATCTCCAACATGATGCCCAAGAACTGCTTCGCTGTCTGCTCTGTTACCTCGAAGATGCTGAAAAGGAGCTCCACAAGGCACAGCTGGACCTAATCGCAAAAATCCCCAAATCCCAAGAAGCTGTTTTCAGTCCCATTATGCAGAAATTTCTTGAAGCTGGTAAAAAGCCTTCAGTAGCATCAGCAACTGTAAGCAAAGCACCATCTAATGATCTAGGCAAAACAAAAGACATGAACAATTACTTGTCCAGAAATGTTGATTTTGATGAAGTTGATGGCATTTCTGCAGCTAATAATGACAGGGGTATAATCCGAAATGAAACATGCTTTCAATCAACCGAAGTAAAAGCGGAGGTTCCATTGTCATCAAGTCGAACTTTAAGAACACGAATGACAAACACAAAAAGAACTTTTAACAGTAGTGATAGCTTTCCCAGAATGATTTCGGCATCTTCATTTAATGAGCAAAATTACAAGCAAAAATGCTCTGATCCTGTTTTAACAAGGCCAGCTTCTGAAACTAATTTAGTCACAAATAACAGATCTCAAGCCAGTATTAAGAATCTCTTTAAAAAGAACTCACAGTGTGTGAAAAGATTAGGTGTTAGGGGAGGGGTGATAAGAAAAAAAGAAGAAAAAACCATTTCAAATGGTCCTATGTTGAATGAATCTGATGACAGTCGATGTATGGTAGACGGTGAAGTTTCATTTCGCCTCAATCCTGTAAAGAAAGTTTCATCTCCTTTCAAACTTGATACAGCATTTTCCAGCATGAACTGTACTTCGCCAACACACGTACATTCAAAAGAAAATAAGTCTTCAACCTTGTCACCATCAAAAAAGGAAAACTTTGGTCATTCTGTTTCAGGAAGTAAAGTACAAAGTTCTGTAAATCGAAAGGTTGATTTTAATAGGATGGATTGCAATAATTCTAAGTTAGAAAAGATGACATCCATTGAAGAAAAATCTCCACGAAAAGTCAATATAGTTTCTTTTAGTTCTAATTGCAAAAGTCCTACAAAATCTCCAAAAAGATCTGAAACTGAAAGTCCCAGGAAAGTTCTTGTTTTGCTTGAAAATTGCGACCATGTCTGTGACAGTCCTTTGAAAACAGTCATAGCAACTGAAGCTATGGAAACTCTTAGCTGTGCGAAAAGGAAAGTCAGCTTTGATAGTGATGACAAGAATTCATCTGCTAACAATTCTGTAGATGTTTATTCTGAGGACAGTGATGATGACCTAGCTAACTGTTTTTTGAAAACCGTACCTGTTAAACCCCTGACTGTGAAGGTGGAGAAATGTGACAGCATTTGTAGCACTTTCAAAAAGTCTGTCAGTGCTACGTATGCAATGAGATATTTAGCAGGGAATAAGATACCGAAAATAGATTTTATCGAGCGTCTGTTTCAGGGTAGCATGATGCTGAGAACACGGTGTTTGGAGTGCGAGTTTTCACGCGAGAAGACAGAAGTCTTTCAGGATGTCAGTGTTCCTCTCCGCGCGGAAAAGGAGGAGGAGGATTCATCAGATGATTCAGGTTTTAGGAATTTTAGAATTATATTATAGGGTGTCTATTAATTTAATGTCTTCTGTAATAAAATACATCAATACAACTATACCCTTAACAAAAATAATATATTTCTGAAGATGGCTTTGTTATAAACATCATTTTCACTATGCTCTGTATCACACAGATGGCACCTTTGGTTCTAATGGTAACTTTTCTCTTGGGGATAATAGGACAGTAAGGATATATAAAACAAGGTCAAATTATTATGGAAATTTTGGTGAAAACTTGACAAATGCTTTTTATAATAATTTCATTACAAATGTTCTATTTTCAGATTCTGATGAATCTTGTCTGTCCAAGCTCATGTCTGCATTCACTGAAATAGAAAGATTGCGGGATGATAACAAGTATTTCTGTGATCAGTGTCTGTGTTACGTAGAGGCTGAACGGTCACTTCATTATGATGTTCTTCCCAATATTCTTACTCTTCATCTTAAGAGATTCTCTACCTCAACTGGGTAATTATATTTAAATACTACTCTTTAAACTTCAAAATTGTGTGACAATTTCAAGAAATCGTATCCTATAATGTTATGAATGATGTTGCATTATAACTTATACTTATCCTTAGTTTTAGTGATGTCATTTGCATGTTTTTGCAAATTGTAATGACATATTTAGTATAGGCAAGCTTAATGGTCATAATGGCCAGTGTGACCCAATGAAATGTGCCTTTAAACCAATGCATGATATTTCACACATGATAATAACAAAAATTATTTAACCCATTATGAGTGCCCACTGGGGTAATGAATCAAAATATTAGGGAAACCCATAAATTAGTTAATGTCTACATGATGACAGACAGAAAAACTGTTTTACAATTCCAAGTGCATGATTAAGACCCTAGGTGAAAAAGACTGTTGAAAAATAATGTATAACAGTGTTGATCAAGATGTGTAGTGTACTATTCAGTATCGGTACATCAAACACACATTTTATATGGTTATCTCTATCTATCCAGATAGTAGATTTAGTCAGTTTAGTGAGAAACTTCAGTTCTGACACTAAACAGCAACCCCTGAAATTGCAATGGAGATTGCTGCGGAGGTTTTCATTTTCTGTGGTACATTTTTTTGCTGCAGACTATTTTATTATTATTTTTTAAGGTGCACCTTTTCTTATTATTAAAAATAAAGTGTAAAATTGTCATGGAAAATGCTGTTACACTCATTTCTCCACAGCATTTATTTTGCTGTGGACATTTTTTTAATTGCAGAGGTTGAAACAGTGACATTTTGTATTAAAAGAAATACAGCTTTTATTTTAAAAAAGATTTATATTTATTTTATTTTACAGAATGTTTGGCAGCCATTGTGTTTCAAAAATCAATGATCATGTGACTATCCCACTAGCATTGCCGTGTTTACGGTACAAGTGTCCGAAACCATGCTGTCGTCCTGATCACAGGTACATTGTATATTAATTGAAAATTTTGATGTATAATATCGCCTTTCAAAAAACTTAATATTATGAAGATATACATGAGTATAAACACTTGACTTTTATTTGATTATTCCTTTTCAGACTTATTTCTGAGTTACATTGGATATTTTAATATTTTCAGCTTTTTGTAAAACCATTGAGAATGGTTGTAAAGTTAAGTTTATTTGCGTTGATTAAAGTTAGTTATTATACGTAATGTCGAGCTAAATTTTAAACAGTAGCTGCATTGTGGTTTCCTGTATTTAAT
This sequence comes from Symmetromphalus regularis, assembly GCA_032355785.1. Taxonomy (NCBI): domain Eukaryota; kingdom Metazoa; phylum Mollusca; class Gastropoda; order Neomphalida; family Neomphalidae; genus Symmetromphalus; species Symmetromphalus regularis. The sequence continues at coordinate 9,698 of JAULBS010081697.1, read as the reverse complement.
GTCGAAAGTGATACACCCACCTGTATTGTGGCCTATGCCAAATACCTTAACTCTTGGTATCGATCATTTGTAACATTTCACAAATTTCTCAATTATGAATCATTTGTAAATTGTGTGTCAGTATCATACTATCAAACATTTCAGTTATTCAAACTGTACAACTACAGGACATAATACACAGATTCTCATGGAGGTATTTTATGTTTCGACAGATTCTAGTCAGTTTATAAGCCATTTAGAAAGAAAGCAGATCATCAATCATTGAATGGACTATATTCTTTTTTATAGATTATGCATACAAAGGGACATAACTCCATTGTAATGGATATAACTAAAATTTAAATGATACTTGTGTAAATTCAAATATAGGCCATCTTTAGTTGACATTGTCTCGAATGAAAAAGCAGTCCTTGGCCAATATCCACGTGAAAAGCTTAAACAGTATGCTGGTTTGTTGTTGAACCAAAATTCCTTTCATTTCCCAATAGCAGTTGATAACAATGTTTTGAGATGAACCTCAGTGGTCCAGCAGTAGAACGTTGGGACTCTCAAGCTGATGACAGTGGTTCAAAACCCATTGGAGAGTGGCTCACACTTGACTGTGTCAAAATATCTAAATGGCTAATGATTAATAAATCAATTTGCTCTAATGGTGTCATTAAACAAAATAAATCAAAAAATAATGTCTAGAGGTACTTGAACGGACATTACTTTTCTATCATTAAATATTGATTAATTCTTTTAATTTCAGGTACAGTCTGTTTGGCATCGTGACACATGCCGGAATGACCATATCTTCGGGACATTATCTCTCCTACGTTAAAGTTGACACAAACTCGGGTCAGATTGCATCATACGCTCCAAGCCAAGCCGAAAGTCATTCTGTGATCAATTCAGAACAAACATGCTTTTCAGGTGGTGATAACTCCTTACATGGAAAAGATAACTCTTGTGAAGACAGCTCCAGTACTAACAGGATACCCAGTGTGGAGTGGTTGGAATGTGATGATGAGAGTATTCGTGTACATTCAGATGAAGAATTTCATAACTACCTCAGTGGAAAGGACGGGTCTCTTCTAGGGTCACCATATGTGCTGTTCTATAGAAGAGTTACGATGGACAAGTTTAACTAAAATTATATTTCTGTGTAGGCATGTAGAAATAACTGGGAGTTGGGAGATACTGATAGATCGGATGCAAACTCTATATCAAATTTTGATTATAACTGTAAACATTAAAATGAAAAAAAAATTAAAGCCTTACATATCACCTCCACCCCCCACCCCCATCTCCGTTCCTATAGACCTGTATTCTCTACAAGCCCAGAAATCATAATTTATTTTTTTGTCAATCAAAATGTCCGATATCTATCAGTTTGTGCTGAACATCAATTTTTTTTTTTAATGTAAACAATTTAAAATATATATAAAACTTATTCTCATTGTGATGCTTTTTGTTATTTGAAATAGTCCAATTTAAGAGTCTGTTTTCTTTAGTATTGCTGATTTTTACTGAAAGTGTTGACAAAATGATCAACAAAATTAACTTTTTCTCTATCATATCCACCAAAATAACAAATTCATACCAGACAATGTGCATGACTGGCAGTTTATTTCCATACTTGTGTTTAGAGTATTACTTGATATTTATAAGTATTCAGAGTATTATTAACAGAGGTCAAATTTTGGTGTTTGGGGGGGGCACAGCTATTATTGTTGGATTCCTAGGAATCAAGATGGCACAAAGGCAATTTTGAGGACACATCGGGGGCACAACAGCAAATGTGAGTTCCCCATGGAAAAAAGGGTACGGCAATATTAGCCTTCGTTAGAAATAAAATTGAGAGGACACTGTGGCAAAGCAAATGCCAATGCCTTGGTGAAATTTGAAACCTGTATTAATAAGTATTTCAGACTAAGCAGTCAGTCCACATACACACATGCTTTATTGTCCATAAGGTTATAATAAATGGTGCAATAAATATTGTATTATTACAAGCAGTTGTTATAACGTGTGTGATGTCAGAAGTTTAAAGTAACTGGATTACTGCTTATTAAACTTTAAAAAAAAAAAAAGTATTTGACATATATGACTGATGTCATCAGGCACCGACGGCGTTCTTGTTCTTTGGAGTGTTTTGTAAGGCTTCGCGGTCTTATATGGGGCATAATTGATATGAAATGGAAGATAATTTAATATTGTTTAAATACAAGTGTTTCTAATGCTTTTAGAGACTTGTTTTTCTCTCATTTTCACACTTTCTTCCCATTTGACTATTTCTGAAACAGCCAATAGGTTTGATAGATTTTTCATTTATTTCAGCTGTTTTAGTCTGGCATTACCATGTCTTTTCAGTCATGGGTTGTTTGATAACATGCTCAGTGACTAATTCAGAATTTGACGCTAATAAAGAATATAATTATCAGGGGTCGAATTTTGATGTTTGGGGGGCATGGCGATTATTGCCTTGGATTCCTAATGTGAGTTTTCTATGGGACAAGCAGGAATAAAAGGGATGGCAATATTTGCTTTCGTTAGAAGTGAAATTGAGAGGGCACTGTGGCAAAAGGACATGGCGGAACGGCAAACGCCTCAGTGACCGGGTGAAATTCAACCCCTGCATTATAAATTTTAACATGGAAATTATTATTTTTAAATTGTCCAGTGTATATCTTCTAAAATAGAATCTTTAAAACAAAACTGAAGATTGGTTTTACAGGTGTCATACTGGATACCATTAATTTTCATTTACAGGAATATTAAGTGAATTAAGAATCATGGATTCTTTTTGAAAACAAGCGCTACAAGTAGACCTCTGGCAGACACTAGTGGATTGTGTTTGAGCAAACCAACATTTTGTCTGGTAGACTTAAACTACATTTGTCTCATTTGTTTTGATTTAAGGTATATTTATCGTAATAAATAATTGATATATGATGCCTTGTGGTTTTCTTGTTTATGGAATATGCAGTTTCTTAATGTAGACCTTTTAAAAAAACAATTCAGTTTAATGGATAATCTGAAATGAACAAATGGGAATATTAAATAAAATGATACATAATGCCATTTATTATTTGACATTCTAATACTTCTTGATTTTGTCAAGTTTGTTTTAAATATAGAAAATGTTTGTTTTGTTTCTTTAAAAAATGTATACTGTATTAAAGACTGTATTATCAATTTGAATTTACTTCTGTATGAAATGATACAGAAGAAAGACTCCAATGAACGTTCTATTAAAAACTAGTATGATTTTGGATAGGTTTTACACAGGAATGTTGGTGAATTTCTTTATGTAAAATGACCCAATTTGTTTCACTGACCCTTAACAGATCGTTGTTATTTAACGATACCACTAGAACACATTAATTTAAATCATCGGCTATTGGTTATCAAACATTTGGTCATTTTTACACAGTCAAGTGTGAGCCAGCCTCCAATGGGTTTTGGACTAATGTCTTCAGCTTGAGAGTGCTATGATTTTTCATAGTAAGAAAAAATTCCACAAAAAGGAACTTGCGTAATACAATAAAATCTGAAAATATAAATTTGTTTCCTATTAAAATTTGTATTTAAAGACTTGAAGCAGAATAGTCGTCAAACATTTAGACGGTAACATTACTTTGTCAGAAAATGTATGTGACTGTAAAAATAGACACTCCAGCATAAAAAATGTATGTGACTGTAAAAATAAACACACCAGCATAAAAAAGTTGGTTTCTTCAAGTCTTGTACCAAAGAAAATGGAACAGAAAATTAGTTACATGCTTAATATATTCAAGGAATTAAAGCTTTCAAAGGTGTTGTTACATAAAAAAAATTGTTCTAAGCAACAAAAACAGGAGTTTAATAAATTGAACTTTGCATAACCAGCCAATTCATCAACTTTGGTCAACCTGACCTATCTTATCTGAGTTTGTTGTTGCAAGCATATCTATAAATATCCAAAGATCATATGTGCCCTGTTCAAATTCAAGGATTCATTTCTTCGGTTTTACAGGATGAACCATCACCGCAAACAAGATATCATGAAAAATGAGAGTTGTACTGCATTAGCCATTCCTATGGGAATGTTGTCACCCCTACACCACGATGAGGTTCAGTACATGTAGGGGACTTTGGAGAATGTTCTATGGTTGATTCTGGCATTGTGAAAAAGTAATTTCAACAATCTACTCCGCCGTCTTAATTCCAGCAGTAATAAGTGCCTGAAGTTCTATGGTTGCTTTTGGCATTGTGAAAAAGTAGTTAGGTCTACAATGTTCTTTTAATTCTAGCAGTAATAAGTACAAGGAAAGTGAGTGCAGAGATCACACAGTCTATGATAAAATTTGACTACTGTTAGGCTGAACATAAAGGAGAAATCACAATAAAACCAATTTATTTTAAATGAATTTATTATGGGTACCAATACATGTACATGGAATACACCTTTATGTATGTCATATAAGGTTATATGTTGCAAATAAATGTGAGCAGATAAAATAATGAATCCAGATGTATAGGTACTGGGTAAAGAAATAATAAAGTGAAAGTAAACATTTGATTAACTAAAGATTAACAACTGAAATTGCAGAACTAGAGATAAACCTATCTTATAAAGACCACCTAAACTGCATTTGATATATACATATATATATACATGTTGAAATAGAAAAATATGAACTGCCAATGGACATATTGAAATATTTTATAGAAATGAGTAATTTATCTAAAAAGTGGAGAACTCTTTAAAAAATTAAAATATCTAAATCGTTTCAAACATAATTTGTCCAACATTGAAAGAAATAAGGAATTTTGAGTGTTGTGAACTAATTTTGCGTATTGTAGACAATTTGTAAATAGGTGGTGTTTATATAAGGTAGTTTTTACTACAGGATTACCTATAAGTGCCACTTTTATAATGATTGATAATAGGATTAAATTAATGAATATGACATAACGATATGCATGTAAACCTGATTAAAACATGGCTATAAATGATATATAGACAAGTGTAAAGGCCTGTGTAAACTTAAGTGTATAAAAATATCACACTATCACAAATAAGAGTTTTAAATTTTGTAAAATATGAATATCTTTGTGGAACTTCCACATAGCCTTTGTTTACAAACACATCCAGTTTTATTTCTGATAAATGCAGATGGGAGAACTGTTGTATGGACAAATTATCAAGCATGCATCAATTCAGAACATGTTTTATTTTAACATATACATGTATATTGAATGTGTAAGTTTTGTACAATTGAGTAGTATGTGGTGCATCCCAAATTTGGATGTTTTTTTGGATTTTTTAAAATTATTTATTAATTTATTTTCAATGATGGATTTATTCTTCAAATTTTCTTTTTTTTCAAGTGAATTTTTTTTTTCTTTATCATATATCATTTTAGTATAAAAATTCCAATATTAATCTTTTTCAAATAGGTTTTTCTTTTTAAATGTCTTCAATTTGTACTCATATATTTTAATTTTAAAGTTTTTTCTAAATGTTTTAATAAAAAATGAAAAGAGAATTGAGTATTTGATGTTAGAATTTTCATAAAGATCTTTCTAAATTGAAATATACATGTATATGTGTTTTAAACAAATTCAAAAAGGTTGTCACAAAATATGACCAATACATTACAAAAGTATGTCCCAGTTATGTAATTTAAGGTAGTAAAAAAAATCTAATATTTTGAGAAAGTTCAGAATGTTCAACAAGAATAATTAGTGCAAAAGTTTACTACAGTACCAGCCCCATTTGTGCTGAAATGAATCTAATGTAAAGCATTAAACTCTGCAAAGTTTTTGTGCCACCCAAACCTTTGTTAACCTCTAAATATCTTCTAGTGGTATAAAGAGAATTCAGTATAGAATCTTGCAGTTTTCATCTTGTGCATTTCATTGAGGCCAATAGTGATAATTTACAGCTTATTTCATTAGCTCAATTTTCATCACCAAATTGACCTCATTTCCTTGATTTTTCTTAACTTATGCCTCCAGATTCTGAAAATAAAGACAGTTAAACCAGTACAACATAAAATTTTTGCCACTCCCGACTAATACGAGATTTACACAGAAACCACACTCCTGCTCATGTGATTATCCCAGTCTGCCATGCTGAGCATGTGCAGAACACATTTTCGGTTGTTTATTTCCGAAGTCAGATTCAAAACTGAATAACATTGCACTTTATACTCGAGCAGTATAACTATAGACCTATGGACCATTACCAGGATGACTGGAAATGTATGGAGTGATTGCACTGTAGATTTTGAGGGATCACCATGCTTGGTGCATTGCATGTTCACATGAAGTGAATGATTCAGCATCTGGTATATACCATGTCAGAGTGCACATCAACTCAAAAATGCACGAGAAGAAGGCAAAGTCAGCTTTGCTACATGCACTGATGATTGCCTTTTTCAAGGTGAAGACCTTGACACCAGCAATGCTCTGTGAAGCAAAACACAACAAGGAGGATGTGGGAAATAAATGTTCCGTTCTGAACAAATTGTATTTTGTTATTATTTTGCCTATGGATGTTATGTCTGAGGCTATATATCAAAACTGTGTTTTGTAATCATATTGACAATTTGTACGGATTGTTTGCAGATCTTACAGATTCTTTGTCATGGTATTACAGATAGTTGTCCCAGGTTGACACCTGTGCTTATGTCTATAAAGCGGTCTTGAACAACAATTGTCATTGTGTCTTCCTGGTTAAATGCTAAGGAAATTGGGTGAGTTAGTAAAGTTGTCTTCCCATAGGAGGCATCTTGATGAAAAGGACAATTCCAGACTCGATAACTCATGACACAATATGGTTACACGATTGTAACGAAACACACGGTACTGGCTAGCACTTTGTATAGCTTAGAACAAACAGTCCTACTTTGGACTGGCTTTGTGTCAACACTCGACCATTTAGTCTTTAAAAAAATATGTAACCAACTTTTTGCTACTCAGTCGAAAAAAAACAGCATTAAAATTACATTATACTTTTGGAGACAGAATTTTCAATGACTGAACCTTGATAACTTAATTCCTCCCATCAAACTATGTCATTCTCTAAATGTTTACCACCTCAAGGTAAGTATTTTGTGAATATTTACTTGTTCGGTCTTTGTTCCAAATAAATAAATTAGTGCATAAATCACTAGCTACATGTATGTGTCACCTATTGATAACATGTCCATTATTTAGCAAATCCTGAAATTCAGTCTGTTGTAAGCCTACATGTGTCATTGGGTATGGTCACAACCCAAATGTGTTTATAAATGCTGGGAAATGAACACACACACAAAGCTAATGATAGACTTATTTTTATTTTTTCGGAAATAAATTTAAAAAACGAAACACAACTGTTCAGAAAATACATGAGACCATAACAATAAAGCAAATAACGTCACACATGACTGATGATGTAGGTTGATGACTGGTGCTAACATCATTTCACTTTGAAAAATTATATTTCTTGTATGGACTAATGCAGGGCTTTCCCGGGTTTTTTTTAAGGGACTTTCATTTTCACAATTCACCTTCATACATAATTTGATCACAGAAAAAAGGAAGACTAAAAGTGTGATATGTATAAGTTTAATTTTTTACATTAAAAATTATCATCTTTGTTTCTTTATCGCGCCAACGCCACTAATCAGTCAACTGTTACTTCAAAACATGAATACTTCTATTTTTCATAGATCCCATGTCACATGTAAAGTTTGTTTTATTTAACGACGCCTCTAAGAGCACATTGATTTTTATCTGGTCATCGGCTATTGGTCGTCAATCATATGGTCATTCTGACATGTCTTAAGAGGAAACCTGCTGCATCCGCATAGGCTACTTTCCGATAAGCAGCAAGGAATCTTTTATTTGCACCGTCCCACAGACAGGACAGTATATACCACGGCCTTTGATAAACCAGTTGTGGATCACTAGTTGGAATGGAAAATAGCCCAAACTGCAAATAGGTCCTCAGAAGGATTGATCCGACTCGTCGCTATCGGATGTCAGATATTTGGTAATTCTGACCCCCACAAAGAAATCTTATTTAATTAAGTTTGGCATAAACTGCAAAACATACCTAAAGCAGAAAACCCAATGTTCCAAAAAACTATTAACTAAAAAATTATAGAGTTCTCAAATAAAATGAAACCACCACTATTTTTAAATAATAATTTACTGTCTTTATAACGGTATTTCAGTAACATTAATCATTTAAAAAAAAAAATCATTTATTGTAATAATAAAAACAGTAATTCAGTAACGTTCTGTTCTGTTTTGACATGCCCATATCCATTAGGTTCGGGCATGTCCACCATGGGCCCAATGTCATAAGATTCAGTAATGTGTTCCATCAGGGTTATATATATATCACAAGATAGCTAACTTAGTTGGGTGTTTGGACGTAACAGTCGTAATTAGGATTTTCTAAAATAATAGTTATAATATATTTAAGTTTTTCTTTGAAGAATATTTGTAAGCTACTTATATCTATATAATAATGCTATAAATCTTTTGTTAATATTCTTATATTTAAACCATCATCATGTAAAATATATAGTATTAACCTTTTATGTGTTTTCGTTTATATCATAAAATCATAGCGAAGTAATTTTACCAATAATTACAATAATAATTTTAATAATAATACACGTGCATCAGATAAATTATATTAACTAGTGAAATTGCCATATTCAAAGTTAGGCTCCATTCACAGAAAATCCATATTGGATCATATCCCTATTTTAGCCTTTTTGCCGATGGACTGCATGACTCATCCGAGTCATCACATTTTCTTTTTTGCTTTGGTGACATTCAGATTCTGATCTTATGGAATTTACTTAATCCAAAATTTTGCTAATTGCTAGAATGACGGTTGTTTGTTGTTGAAATTTTTTTATAATTATTATTATTGATCCGTGATTGTTCATTTTCCTAAATAATGAAACGATTGCAAGTTCCATATGCAATTACAAATGTATACCAGGCTTAAATAGGGCATGTTTAACTCAAAAATTCACTTGCCATGTTGTTTATTTAGTTGTTAGGTTATCTTTTTGCATCCTTAATTAATATGTGATGGCAATGCATGTAAATCTGTTTAGCGCAAACATGTCTCAGTTGGATTATTAGGTAGCCCATACTCTAGTAGAAGAAGAATGATTAAAATAAAAAGATTAACTGGACTCTCGCCGTCTGAAATAGCCTATTGGGGAGATATTTTACCAATCGGAAGTGTGACTGTGTGTGCTGAAGACAGTTAAATTTTACAACTTTATTTATTCGGAGTATATTATCACACCTTGCACTTCGCAAATTAAGCTGATACGGTACTTGAGCTAAGGCGCTTTCAAGACATGAAGGTACTTACTTGATGAGGTAAGGGAGCACGGGCTGTGTCGGCTTAAAGGCCTCATTCCACTGGAGAGTGGTAATGGAAAATTGCGCGGTGAAAAAAATAAAACTAGTGCATTTCCATAGAACCAATTACACGGAGTGCGGAACGGCCTGATGGCAGAGCGGAAAACCGCTAGCGATAGAACGCTGAGCGATCTTTCTGAAATACCACGCGATAAATGTAAGAGTTTAGCCAATCAGGATTGGTACTGCTGTATTGTACACAACATAATAACCATATGGATTAGTTATCAGGTCGATGGAATGGTTGATCATGGAAGTTCAAAAATACACAGTGTTATTATCAT
>JAULBS010081686.1:0-19018 GCA_032355785.1 Symmetromphalus regularis | reverse complement strand
TGATTAGTTTCTTTAATGCTTCGTAAAAAGTTATATTTCATTTATAGGCACGCACATTTAAACATCCAACTTTTACACATACACTGTATGTTAAGTTATATATTTTTCTGTTTGTTAAATGCGCATTCTTTTTAAGACACGCTTGACATAAATATATAAGATACATGTACATATAGAAATGCTGATCGGCTAGCATATTTTCACATTATTGTTATTATTAGGGACATATTGTTCTAGCATCTATGTAAGTATAGCTTCTAAGGTTTGAACAGATACGGTTAAGGCTATTTTGTATGAGATCTCACATTTGCTCAAGATGGCAGTCCTCCAAAATATATTTGTCGTTCAAATATATTGCATTTAAAAGAGCATAACCTTAATTACATGTATAGGAAAAATTACCATCAAGTAAAGTGATTTACTACCAGAAAAATTATAATTTTGTAGGGAAATAATTTTAAAATGCCTCTGCCAAGAATAGGTGGCAGTCCTCCTGTCATTTATGTTCAAATAGCGTATAGCTTTAATATCTAACTCGTGCTTATCTAATTCTCATATATATTGTTAAAATCTGATATAATAAGTATATTTAACTATAACAACTAAACACACGCATATGTAGGCCTACTACTGATTAAAGTAATCAACTAATATATATAAAATTATAATTTTTATATTGTGTTGGATTGCGTATTCGTCGTGAAAAAAAAGAACCTTCATTGCAAAATTATGGTTGCACACTGTTATAATTTGAATGTGCAGCATAATACTTTAAAAATATATATTTTGGGGTTAATTTGGTTATTAAGTTTATAAGGACTGATTGATTTGTAATTGTTTATCATTAGTATATTTTAAAATAGTAGCTTTAGTCGTGCAGCTTTAGTCGTGTTTGTATTGCTAAAAATTAATAAGGTCACTAGTAATTTTGTTCTATTGTATATTATAGTCATCAGATTATTATATATAATATTATATGATCAGTTGTCTTGTTATAAAGAAGAAACATATAATAAATACAGAAATATCATTATAAATTTGTTATTGTATGCTTAATAATATAAATAATGTAAATAAAACAATATATTTCCTTCAATTATTGTTTGGTTAAATAATTTTGATTTGTCATTTAATATGGTATATGGTCAAGATAATTCAAAGAATAATATGAACAATTAATATAAATGAATAATAGAGTTTGTGTAAGGTAATAATTATTATGGCGTGCTTATAAAAGGATATCACATATTGTACAAATGTGATGAATACACCATATTAATGTAATGTAGCATAAACAAAAATTATAAGTTTCAATTCGAATAATATTGATATATTTTATTTGAAATGCGCATAGAATTATATTTGACGTGCAAACAAATGTAGATATACTGTATCGATTAGTAGATCAACAGAAAAAGATGATATTAATATCTAAAAAATACAACTAAACTTTATAACTAATACTATTCTCACTTGATAATAAATTGATTTAATATACAGTATATGTTCTTGGAATAAATTATTACAGATGGAGTGTAATTTCATATGGAAAAATAATTCTGTGTTCCTGATTAAAACTGGAACAGAAATATTAGTGCTAAAATAGATGTTCTGGAGTATATTATATCACGGGCCATTTATTTCGTCAGAACGTAATTCAGTATACTGTGACACATATACTTTAAAAACCTGCTATTTCTAACTCCTACTTTAGGTCCCTTTAGGGTTATGATCATGGAAGTCCATGTGTTTTACATGTAATGGTAATTTTACACTTGCACCTTTGAATACTAAATTGTTTATTTCTGTATAATCATTTAAAAATAATTTATTTGTTTTACAGTTGAAAATGATACCTCTTTAAATACGTTTCAAAACTTAATTCCCTTTTTAATCATGAAAATACAGCTATTTTAATAAAGAACGTTAAATTCTTTATGGATAATTAAGATTTATTTCTCCTTAAACCCGTGGATTTTAAAAATCAATCATTTGAGGGATTTTCTATAACCTTCTGTGATGCAAGACCATTAATTAATTATCTAAAATCCATAGTTATTATCATTAATCTCAAATTAATAATAATAATAATTAATAATAATAAAAATAATAAGTAACCGAACCTATCTAGAATAAAACGATTTGATAATAAATTTTTATTCAATATTTCAATAACTGGATATACCTATCTAAATTAGTTAAATGTCATAATTATAACAAAAGCCGTTATTCATCAATCCAAAAATAATATACGTACATGCTATTGTTAAAATACCATGTTTTACTATGTATTGTATTATATCTGTATTACTTTGTTTATTATGTGTGTCATTATTGTTTTGCTCCTGTTAACCATGCCCTACCATTGTACATGTCCTAATATCCCGTAGAATACGGCCTGAGCGAAATAAACTTTTGTCTTATCTTGTCTTGTCTATATGATGGTTTGTTTATCAATTTAGTTTGACTGAAAACACATTTTATTGCGGTTACAAGTTGATAGGTACAAGATGGGTCATTTATCACGCCTTTACCTTATTTATTTTATTATCTATGATAAAGATACACGGCAATTTAATAATAGCAATACATGTGCATATATATAACGGATATACAGTATGTATTAAATATTTATTAAGCCGCTGGAAAAAACTGTGTGATGAGATGTCATTAAAATATTCTTATCATCTGATAATTGTGAATCCAGTGAAAAAGCAACAAAACATTTTGTTCTTTCATCTATCAGATAGATCATACATAAGCTTTAGATAGAGACATGAAAAAAGTGTTCATCAAACGTCGGTATTAATATATGCAACTATGAATGGTCGTAAAGTTGAGTTTTGTTGACAATATACGATATCAAAACACACGTTATGGAGCCTCAGTGGCATAAAATAATCATTTCCATTTCCGCCTTGAAGAATGGTTGGAGAACACGTGAAGTTTTAAAGGTATTTTATTGTGTTCAATAATAATTATAACATCGTTAAGTAAGCGGTCGGTCATTGTATCCATCCTTCCCAGTGGGCCCATTTGCAGTTTGGGCTCTTTTCCGTTCCATCCAGTGGTCTACCAGTGGGGGCAGTGCCAAAGCTGGAGCACTTTTCTTATTTGGGAAAACATTAAGGTGTCGTTCGGTTAAAATGAACATATTTTTTTCTAAAACAGGCATGCGAGAGAACCAAATTAGTAAAATGTATTTTTTTGTTTTGTTTTGTTCTTTAATATCATTACAGTAAATATATATAGTAGTCTTAAGTGTAGGTCTAAACTTTAGTGGGAATAGACGTTGTTATGGAGATTCGAACATGTTCTTTTAAAACCCTTAAATTCGGGCAAAAATGGACCCTCTCCCCCATCCCATACACACACAAAAATGGGAACCCGTACGCCCATTGTCCTGACAGTAGAAACATTTTAAATTCTTAACTTTATAATTGTATTACATTTATTTCATACATATTACTCAAACATGTTAAATTCTTAAGGTTATAATTGTATTACATTTATTTCATACATATTACTCAAACATGTTAAATTCTTAAGCTTATAATTGTATTACATTTATTTCATACATATTACGCAAACATGTTAAATTCTTAAGCTTATAATTATATAACATTTATTTCATACATATTACTCAAACATGTTAAATTCTTAAGCTTATAATTGTATTACATTTTTTCATACATATTACTCAAACATGTTAAATTCTTAAGCTTATAATTGTATACATTGATACATATTACTCAAACATGTTAAATTATCGGACACCTTGTAATATATGTTTAATTTTAAAATAATGCTATTAACGTTATTATGTAACAAATATACATTGATTAAAATTTACTTAAATTGCTGTTGGACCATGGACTGAAAAACTACAGTCCAAATTTTTAAGACGAAAAAAAAAACCAAAAAGAAAAGTTTGTTTTATTTAACAACGCATCTAGAGCGTATTGATTTTTATCTTATCATCGGCTATTGGACGTATCATATGGCAATTCTGACATATTTATATAGAAGAAACCAGCTGCCGTCACATGGGCTTCTCTTTTCGATAAGCAGCAAGAGATCTTTTATATGCACCGTCCCACAGACAGGACAGCACATACCACGGCCTTTGATGAACGAACTGTTGATCACTGGTAGGAACGGAAAATCAGGCGGAACAGACAGAAACCAAACAAGAGTAAATTGAAGACAATAAATATCGTTTGTTTAATGATTTAATATATCTATTTGGAAGTCAAGATGATGTAGGGTCTACTTGAAACATTGTGTGAGAATAAAGGTAAAACAAATGCCAGTACGTTGAGGCGATAGACACAAATCTCAACAGGTTCGAGGTATATCTTTACTGCTACAATGGTAGAGTGGTATATTTTGACCTTTGAAGTAAACCATCAATTGTATTTTTATATTTGTCTTTTTTTTATTTCCAGGGCTCTCTCTTCGGTGGTGGCATTGGGCGCTAATATTATTTGTAACAAAATTCCTGGACTGGCCCCAAAACAGCGTGCAATCTGCCGCGGCAGGCCCGATGCCATTGTCGCCATAGGTGAAGGGGCCAAACTCGGACTTACTGAGTGCCAATTTCAATTTCGCAATTTACGTTGGAACTGTACAAATGTGGGGTACGGGGGATCTATGTTTGGATACGAACAGTTAACAGGTAAGATATTATATATTTATTTATAAAATATTTCCTTTGTTATTAATACAGGTGTTAATGTTTGTCTAACCACATTCCAACGTATTGCGTAATAGGTGGTTACGAAGGAATGTTTAACCAAACTCCAACTTATTCTTTAATCAATGATTATAAAATAATGTTTACACACATTTCAACATTGTTTAAAAAGTGGTTATAAAAATGTTTAACCATATTTCATCATATTGTTTAATCAATTGTTATAAAAATGTTTAACCACATTTCCACGTATTGTTTAATGAGTGGTTATAAAAATGTTTAACAACATTACAACGTATAGTTTAATGAGTGGTTATAAAATGTTTAACCACATTACAACATATTACCAGTGGTTATAAAGGAAAGTTTGACCACATTTCAACGTAATGTTTACTCAGTGGTTATAAAGGAATGTTTGACCACATTTCAACGTATTGTTTACTCAGTGGTTATAAAGGAATGTTCGACCACATTTCAACGTATTGTTTACTCAGTGGTTATAAAGGAATGTTTGACCACATTTCAACGTATTGTTTAATCAGTGGTTGTAAAAATGTTTAACCACATTTCAACATATTGTTTAATCAGTGGTTACTAATATATATTTGTAAAGAAATAGCAATTGTAAACATGATGAAATGTTTATTTAATGAGACAATTAATTGTTAGCAGTTACTGGGTTAAAACATTGAAATTTGAAAAACGTGGTCAACAAAAAACATCTCTTGTCGTCCACGCTACTCTGTTTAATAAGGAGGTATAAATAATCCACATGGGTTTTTTAAAATAACTAATTCTACAAACGTTTTGTATAATGTATTTAAAGGACATAAATATTTTGATGTCCATCCATCCATAGGTTCTCCATCCAGCCGGCCAAACACCCACCCACCCACCCACTCACTCGTTCTCTCTCTCTCTCTCTCTCTCTCTGTCTCACTCATGCACTCACTCACTCTCTGTCTCATTCATTTATTCGTCTCTCACTTATTGATTCTGAACAGGCGTATCACATTGACGGTATCATGCACTAAGCTCAGTGGTTGATGTGGTGTCGCTAAACATTCATTCATTCATTCGGTTAGTTAACAATTCAGGCAAAACGGTTTCCATTTCTTGCAGATATAGTCTGTGGTAATCAGAGATAGCATTGTCGCTTGATAGATTTACTTTTAACACCCCAGTAACAAATGCATAATGTTTGGGCTAATGCATTCGTAAGAAAAAGTATTTCTGTTTAACCACACCCCGCCATATTGTTTAATCAGCAGTATTATAGGACTTTCTTCTTTACCACACCCCGCCATATTGTTTAACAGTGATTATATAATGTTTTCTTTACCACACCCCTCCATATTGTTTAACTTGTAGTTATAAAATAATGTTTTCTTTACAACACCCCTCCATATTGTTTAACTTGTAGTTATAAAATAATGTTTTCTTTACCACACCCCTCCATATTGTTTAACTTGTAGTTATAAAATGTTTTCTTTACCACACCCCTCCATATTGTTTAACTAGTAGTTATAAAATAATGTTTTCTTTACAACACCCCTCCATATTGTTTAACTTGTAGATATAAAATAATGTTTTCTTAACAACACCCCTCCATATTGTTTTGCTAGTAGTTATAAAAATAATGTTTTCTTTACCACACCCATCCATATTGTTTAACTTGTAGTTATAAAATAATGTTTTCTTTACAACATCCCGCCATATTGTTTAACTAGTAGTTATAAAATACTGTTTTCTTTACCACACCCCTCCATATTGTTTTACTAGTAGTTATAAAATAATGTTTTCTTTACCACACCACTTCATATTGTTTTGCTAGTAGTTATAAAATAATGTTTTCTTTACCACACCCCTCCATATTGTTTTGCTAGTAGTTATAAAATAATGTTTTCTTTACCACACCAGGCATATTGTTTAACCAGTGGTTGAAAGAGTACGTTTGTTCACCACACCCTGCTATAGGGTTTAAACAATGGTTATACAAGACTGTTTAATTAGTAGTTATGAAGTAGTTTAACCACGTTGTTTGATCAGAAGAAATAAAAGAATGTTTGTTTAATTAACTATACTTTTGATTGTTGTTTTATCTGGGTTTGTAAAGTCATTTTTAATTAACCATGATGTTTAATCAGTGATTATGAAGGATTTTTTTAATAACTTTACTTTGAACTTAATTATTAAATACGCTCAAGCTGTCAAACGACAGCATATGCAGATCTTTTACAAAAATGATATACATAGTGACAGGATGACAACACTTCTTCATACAATATATACACAAAAATAATTAAAAAATAGACACTACTATTAAAAGACTAATTTAAAATAAGGCACATGGTGACAAAAGTTTGACATAATATAGCTAAAAATATATTTTTAGAATAGATATTCCATATAACAGTTAATGATATTGGAGATAAGTAATTATGAACAGAACATAATTGTACTACACTCAGGTTGTTTTGCAACGGCATGTGAGGAATGTGAAAAAAACAACCCACAAATACATTAAAAAGTGACAAGACAGGGTTAATTGAAGCTAAATATAACAAAAATACAATAATACAAATTGATATACAGAATACAGAAATATACATACCTAACAGAAATGAACATATTCTGAGATTTAATACCATCTAAAAAGTAGTTTGTTTTATTTAACGACGACTCTAGAGCACATTGATTTGTATCTTATCATCCGCTATTGGATGTCAATCATATTCAGAGGAAACCGGCTGCCTCTACGTATGCTACTCTTTCCAGTAAGCAGCAAGGGGTCTTTTATATTCACCATCGCACAGACAGGACAGCACATACCACGGCCTTTGATGAACCAATTGTGAACCATACATACAGCTCCACCATCTAAAAAGTAGACATCAAAACGACGCCGATTTATTACGTATTTTTTAAAAAAGATAAAGCTTAAATCATGACAGGATCTGAAAAATCACATCCATTGACCCAAAAATAAATTACATATACTAAAAAGGTTTTTTAAATGTCTATATAATTTAAAAAATAATAATTTACCTATCTTTTTAGCGAACTGGTTTTACTGTTAGACATGAGTCCCTTAAATTTTAGTGTACTTGTTTTGTAGCAATAATATGGATTTAAAAGGATTTTACGTAGGTCTCTGAAAAATCGTTTTAATCTCAGTACGTGCTCCAATCCAGACTGAGTGTTCCGTAAACAAATGATTTTATCAAAAACAGTTTTATGTGCTATCCTGTCTGTGGGAAAGTGAATGTACAAGATCCCTAGACAGGGCTGGCGCAGCCGGGGGGTTGGGAGGGGGATAATAATCTGCGGCGCCCTTTTTTGTGATAATAATTTCATTTTCCATGTTGTAGGCGCCCTTCAAATGGCACTTCAATTCAGTCTTTTTCCCTAATATTTAAACGGCTGTGCAAGATTAGTAACATTAATGTGGTGGCAGCGGGTTTCATATGTCCGTATAACACAAACACTCTCAGACAGGACAGAAAGCTGCTTTGTGTGCCCAGGACAGTGTGCTTGAATCTTAATTGGATATAAGCACAAAAAATAGGTTTAACCAACCAATAGTGGGACCACACGCACATGCCGTGTTCAGTGTATGTGTTGAGTAGTACTAGAGTCAATGCATTTAAAGGTTTATAAGTACAGTTTCTAGTTATTGTTCAGTTTCAGCACATGTGGTGGAAGGGGCGGTTAAATAACACACACATAGATTCATATATTTTATGCTTATTATATAACTTGAAAATGTCATTATAGCTTGAAATACATATAATAAAAATTTATAAATTGTTGTTATTGCCCTAATCTTTGCTGCCGGCGACCACGATAATTAATTTTCGTTTATATTTATTTGCAACTGAGTAAATATTGGTAATAATATAATGTATACTGTTTTTGTTAAACGCATGGACATATTCCACGACGTATATAATATGTATATAACACACAAAATTCAGAGTGTACATATTACTATTTTTCAGGGTTACAAAAAGGATTACTCACTGTAAGAACTGATAGAAAGTGGGGGTTTTCCAATTTCCTCCCTTCTCCAAATCTGTTTACTTTTAATTATTATTGCTGACCTCTAGCCGACAGTTTCCGGAGTTTGGTATCTTCGGCAGAAGTCGGAATTGGCCGAATATTACCGATGATATTTTCCAACTAAATATTTTCTTTGTTGTTAAGAAAAGTTATACGGTATGAATCAGTTTAAAATTATTAAAATAATATGATTACTTTGTTAAGTTTATTAATGAAATTTTGCCAAACGTAAAATGTGTAGTCGCCATAAACAGCAACTTTAACACAAACGGAATCATTAATAAACTAGTTTTAATTGTAATAGTTCATACCTGGAAACAAAGCAAGGATAGACCAGATAAAGCCCTGTCGTTTTCTACAATATATTTATCTTTGTTTAACATCATTAGAGCACATTGATATATTTAATCATCGTTTATAGAAGGTCAAACATTTGGTTATTTTGAGACGAAGTCAAGGGTGAGGAAACGGGTTTTGAATCGCTGTCTTCAGCTTGAGAGTCCAATATTCTACAAATGGACCATACAGGCTCACATAGATAAACACTGATACACAAATGTTTTACCTCTAATTTATCTTAGTTGTTAAACAGTAAAACTAAATCTGATTTATGTCTACGTAGGAATAATTCATTAATTTGTTTACTAAAATATCAATAAGATCTAGGGTATGATTACTATTCAAATGCGGAGTAAAGATTTGCGGAGACAAATCAGATGTACTAGTATATATTTTCAGGTACCATTTCTAGATTTTATGTTTTAGATATTGTATCAGTGACATTATGCCTTTAATTAAAACAAAATAAAATCGCCATTTAAACAAGCCCTGTCGTTTTCTGTTTGGGGTTTTATTTGGATCTCATCTGAAATAAATTCCCTAAATAATCCCAGTGAACATAGCTCAGTATGTTTTTCGAGTACTGACTTCTGTCAACAGAACTGTTATGTGAGATCTCTGTGAAAAGCGGGGATAAGATACCGCGAAGTTGCACAAAGTCTACAAGGTGTTGTATACCACCCGAGTCTCGAGTGTCTTCGTTCTGTTTACCGAGAAGGACATGAGCGTCTTTCAAACCATGTTGGACGAAGGAAATTCAATGACAACTTAGGAACGATGGCTTAACGCTGTCAGTGTGTGGAGATGAACAGTTATTCGCTTGAATGCTGTTGTAGGAAAAGCCTGGTTGCTGGAAGAAAACGATACACTTGTGGATATACAACGTATAAGTGCTTGGCTAATTGGATTGACGTTTCACATTAAGAGTTTTAAACAGTAAGCGATGATACACCCACAACATGAGGCTTTAATGTCCGAGATTTATGTCCGAGGATGATAGCCATGTTGTATATCGCAAGCACGTTGTCCTTGGTACCATATCAACTATCTGGGCTGGCTGTCATGATGATGTAGGTAGTGATGATGATGATGAGGAGAATGAGGACGATGATGATAATGACAGCTTGTTTTGTTTTAATATCATATCACTGTTTAAGCACGCTGTTACGGGCATGCTACTACTAAAGGACATTCATTGCCAACATATATATAAATATGTTTGCCGGTCTGTTTATTTATCTGTGTATTTATTTATCTATTGTTTTTCTAAATTAACTTTTTTTAATTATTATTATTTATTTATTTATTTTTATTTATTATTTCGATTCTTCTGATTTCAGTTCACTTTAAAGTAACATCAATCCTATAGTATACATCACTGTTTGAGTCCATGACAGACATATTTTAATATCACCTTAACTTTTCGAAAAAAACTACAACAGAAAAACAAAACGTTAATAATTTCACTTCAGTTCACTTCACTTTACTTCAGTTAACTTTTAAAGATATACTCTCACAACAAAACCGCAAGTACAAAAAAACTTACCTCTCATATTCTCAAAAAATGACAGCGAAAATCGTGTGTACGAAATTTCGATTTTAATAGTGGCCATCTTTTTAAAGGGGTTTCGAGTTTCTGATCGCGTGATTCCCCGGTACAGACTTGCCCATGTGTCAAGTCTGTAATTACGTGTGTGTAAAACCTTGTTGGTAATCAGTCCGTCTTGTCACCTGTCCGTATACACTGAGAATTAATGGACGGTGAAAACAAAATACTGCAAGCCTGGTTATACGTGGGAACAAATATACCAGATATACATCATCTGATCACGTTTCTGGGCTTTTTTGTTCTTCCCCTCTTTCCGTCATATATCGTGAGATATTCTTCTTCATTGTACGCCCCAACGTCTGTTTTTTTGTGGGAATCTATAGGTTATTTTCTTTCTCTTTTGTGAATAGATAAATTCTTTAATTACGGTCATTAGCGGTTTTGTTAGTCAGTTTCCACGTCTAAGTAAGAGTTCAAGTTGCCAAGGTAAATGGTGTAAGATAAAACTACCGGTAGTCTAGATTCTGGGACGGTTAGGTGCAAGTTGAATCAGTATGGCTTATTTAAAAATGGACGTTACTCAAGCTTGTTACTGACGACCACAGGTGTTAGACAGTTATATGGTATGAAGTCACAATTGTTTACACTATGTTTTATTGTTTACAAATTATAGTAGCATCAGTAACTATCTCTAGCGTAGCCAGAATTAGGCAGACGAGGCGCTTGCTTCCTCTGGAATTTCCGCAGATGTGTTTTATTTTTTTCACATGATACTGATATTTATTATCCACATGGTTCAAGCTCCCAGCGTTTGGGTTTGCCTCGGCGTTTTTCGCTCTCTGTCTACTCCTTATGCTATACAGTCTAACTGTTTAAAAAAACACATTTGAAACTCATTGTGTTAATGTGTTAAGCTGTGTGATAATTATCACTGTAAAGCTAAACAAAACAGAAATCTTAGTTAAACAATGCACTATTTCTACATGTAGAGTTATATATCCGTTAACAAAACAATATTTAACTGTGATATGGAGTCATATAATTATAGGACGCTTATATGCAGTCCCGCCTCACACACATAACTCAGGCAAATGCCTTTATCCAGTGACAAGCACGTAAATATATATAACTAAAACATGCTAAATACTAATGGCAATAAATATTATATAAAATCAATATACACAGGCTTCTTTTAGAGTTACGAGAGACTGCAGTATAACACATGGGCGTTGGAGCCGGGGGGAGGCTGGGGGTTGTAGCCCCCCCACTCCGCCATGCATCCCAATAATTCTCATTAATATTTTGTTTACTTCATCGTTGAATTATTAATTCTGATGTTCAGAAAGGGAGCAGCCCCCCCCCCCCACATACATTTCGTTCCAACGCCTCTGTACAAATTCATTTAAAGTACTTACGCTTGTCTAAAGTGAATAGTGAAAATAGCTTTATTGTGACGTCTTCTAATCGTTGTGAATTCTTCTAATTGTTTTGACGTCTTCTAATTGTTGTGACGTCTTTTCATTATTGTGACGTCTTTTAATTGTTGTGACATCTTCTCATTATTGTGAAGTCTTCTAATTGTTGTGACGTCTTCTCATTATTGTGACGTCTTTTAATTGTTGTGACGTCTTCTCATTATTGTGACGTCTTTTAATTGTTGCGACGTCTTCTCATTATTGTGACGTTTTCTAATTATTGTGAAGTCTTCTAATTGTTGAGATGTCTTGTCATTATTTTCTTGGACAGAATTCCTGTTATTATGTTTTTAATTAACATTTTTCGTTAGCCACCTCCCCATAATATTTAACTAGTTAAAGGAGCCTTTCTGAGTGCCGTCTTCGATCACCTATGTAGATATTTCAGACAACTGAGGAGGCAGGAATTTATCCCGTATCAATAAAGATACAAAACCTATTTTACGATGCATGTGAATTGACGGGGTAAATATTGTTATGATATGGATATATGTAATTTGTTCTTTGTCATTGTCGTTTTCAAAGACATCATATATGAAAAACTGGATGACCTTTCAACATGTGTGTTGTTTATGCTACTAACTGTTAAATATTCACATTAATGCGTATACTCAATAAATTAAGCCCCTGCTGGGGTGGAATTGGACGCTTATTTGAAACTTTAATTTGGAAGTCTATTGATCAGTAATAAGAGCAAAAAGGCATGTTTATTTAAAATTAATATTACAAATTCTGGCTTGACATGTTGGCAGATTTGGCTGGAGTATTAATTGAGGTCTGGGACGTCATCTGGCAAGAATTTCTTAATCATCACTAGTGGACTCTGCTGAGATGGCCACTAGCTTGTATCGATGCAAATGATGGACACGCGCGTTACGGACTTTGTGAACTGAATTTTTAACCCCATATCTTTAGTTCCCTCTGCTAATGGAATGACTGGTGGTGTGACTAACAAATTAAAAGGATTTTTTTTAATCCCCGTTAAATAATCCCTCAACAATTTATTGTTTTACATCATGAAATAATTTCTTATAAATATTTTAGCAACGTACAGTACTTTTTTGTTCGCTAGTATATATTTAAACCAACAAAATTGCTGACATCACATTGTCTATTCTTCCCGATTTGCAGTTACAGGGATTTTAAGCTGGATTTTCACACACAGACAAAATGAGACATACCAAGGCGTGTGATGTACATGTACACCCGTTGAAGAGCAGTGGTGGGAACTGAGGCGCACGTAAACTCGGCATAATACACAGTGTATATAGTTTCCTTACAGGTGTCAGTGGATGTCAACAAAATATTCACTGACGTTATTTGCATATTGAGTTATTTGAGAAATTATTAACCGAGAATCCGCTGAATACAGTTAGCTTAGGATTCGTCTTATCGGTTAGATATTTCTTAGTGGAATTCTACTGAATATAGTTAACTTTGGTTTCCTCTTATCGGTTACCTATTTCTTAGTGGAATTCCACCAAGTTAGCTTAGGATTCGTCTTATTGAATACTGAATACAGTTAGCTTAGGATTCTTATCTGTTAGCTATTTCTTAGTGAAATTCCACTGAATACAGTTAGCTTAGGATTCGTCTTATCGGTTAGCTATTTCTTAGTGGAATTCCACTGAATACAGTTAGCTTAAGGTTCGTCTTATAGGTTAGCTATTTCTTAGTGAAATTCCTTTGAATACAGTTAGCTTAGGATTCGTTTCTTCCTTTAGTTATTTCTTAGTGAAATTCGAAAGAAAGGATGGTTTGTTTAATTACACCACACCATATTGGTTAATAGCGGCTATTAGTTGTCAAACACATCTTTTTTGTGACCTATGGTTCATAGAAGAAACCGCAATATAGGTTACTCTTTACGATTAGTAGTATGAGGTTTTTATGTGTACTTTACCATGGTCTTGGTCATACCTATTGTAAACCGTTGCATGAACGAGAATTAACCCAATCCGCTGAAGGGAAACGATCGGGCGACAACCCATATCACGCCAGCATGATGCTCTGGGCTATGCCCCGCTGTAACACATACGGCGTTTTCGAGCCTGTCATGCACAGAACTCTGTGACCCATACCCACTGTTTTGACAATGATTTGCAGACGATACCCTCACTCGGCACTTAGGTTATCGTTGTCGAGTGAAGGTCAAGGATTTAACGTGCTAATCTGAGTAAGGTGTTAAAAGAAGTAGTGAAGAGAAGACTTTCTGATCAGTATCTGCAAACATGGAGAAATGACATTTTTACGTCAAACAAAGGAATTACTTATAAAATATTTAAGGGAAAATTGGAACTAGAATCATATTTTAACATTCTGGATAAAACAATGTACACAATATTTTTTCGATTTAGAATTTCAAATCACATTGTATCAGTTGAAAAGGGGAGGTGGACAAACATTTTATATGAAAATAGAAATTGTATGCTTTGTAAAAGCAATATTATTGAAGATGAATTTTATTATTTATTTATATGCACAACATTCAGACAAGAAAGACTTTAATATCTTAACAAATGCTATGTGAATAGCCCAAATATACACAAATTCCAGCAACTATTCTTAAAAACTTGTTTAAGTTTAATATCAATTATTAACAGTTTTGTACCTTTTGACTTGAGTAAATGAAGTTCTGTTCTATTCTGACGCACACCTTTATTGGCAATTCTTTTTTATCTTTTTGCTCATAAAGAGAAGGACGTTAGGGAGTGGAAAACGAGTTGGTCTCATTAGTCAGACAAAGCACACAGGATTATCAGGCAACCTGATTAGCAGATCAGGAGATAAGGAGAAGATGTGAGGTGCTAAATTTAGAACATTTGATATTTCCGGTTTTAAATAGAATCCTTTTAAGATTTTCAAAAGATGTGAAACAATTTGGACAATTCATTGAAATATATATACGGAATGCTAATTTTGATGTGGCTCGAAATGCTTTAGCATAGCGCTTGCCTCGTCTGGAATTTCCGCAGATTTGTTTTATTTTTTCAGTATGATACTGATATTTATTATCCACATGGTTCAAGCTCCCATCGTCTAAGCTTGCCTTGGCTTTTTTTCCCTCTCTGGCTACGCCGCAGAAATGATAATATGTACTCCATCAATGAAACTGGCTGGGTAGCTCTCCGAATAGCTAATAACAATTTAGAAATCCTAACGAGCATTTAATATTAATTACCTGAAAAATAAAGCATTTATTGTATGTAATGTAATATATACAGTGTAACACATACAGTGTCACTTGTTTTGTATGTGTGGGTATGTTAACATTTAAAGCTCTTTTATGGAAAGATATTCGACTGGACCCCTCCTCTCTCAATCAGTTGATCCAAATAGGGACTGCTTTGATGTGGCTGATATTTAAAAGAATGAAGCTAACCCAACCCTAACCCTCACTTAATGATAAGAATAAGCTTACAAGAAAAATAAGCGTTATGAGGTGGTGGGTGGGTCTTAAAACGTCTAAAAATAGGCATGAGCTTTATGGATAACATCTAAACATCGTGTACAATACGAACCATAAATGATGAAATTTATTATTTAATGTACCTTCAGTTTACGAATAAACTGAAAACCATTACTCTCTATTCACATTACTATCTTTACAGCATTCTATACAAAAAGGGCGTGTTGCGATATTCTGCAAATGAACGAACGTCTGAGTTCATTTCAGTATTGCACCCATCGTGGTATTGTGGACAAACATACGCCTTGTCTCCATTGCAATATCTCATGTCAGGGTACGAAATTAATATAGGATAGACGCCACTGTCGGCTTTTTTGTTCATGAGCCTAATAAATTTTTAAAAACTACACCTTGTGCTGGCTATATCTAGATCATATATTGTGTGTGTGTGTGTTTGTGTGTGTGTGTGTGTGTGTGTGTGTGTGTGTGTGTGTGTATGTGTGTGTGTGTGTGTGTGTGTGTTTGTATGTGTCTGTGTGTATATGTTTGTGTGTGTGTTTGTATGTTTGCTTTCTTTTATGTATTTTCACCGTCATTGTGTTATCTTAGCAACAGTATAACAATATATTAATCTATAAGTAATGTCATCTTTGAAATATCTTTGAACATTGTCAAGAGAGTATAAAATAGGCAACATTGAAGTTGTTTCTGCTTCTGGCAAATTGTTTTCATTGAGTTTTCAAATGGCTCTGCTTGTGATAAAGAGTAGAAAAAGTAGTCTCATAATTGTTATTGGCATCGCAGTCTTTATTATTAACATTTATTAGTTTATTTTTGTATTGATTTGTTCTTGTTTTTTTTGTTTTTTTTGTCTGCCACTTATTTCATTTATACTAAAAAAAAATCTTTCAATCTATGATTTCGGTACTAGTAATTTTGCGAACTTGGTAGCGTCGGTCGTCGGATCGATCCTTCTCAGTGGACCCATCTGCAGTTTGAGCTATTTTCCGATCCAACCAGTGGTTTTATCTTATCATCGGCAAGTGGACGTCAATCATATAGTTATTCTGACATATTTCTTTAGAGAAAACCCGCTGCCTCCAGATAGACTACTCTTTGCAATAAGCATCAAGGAGTATTTTATACGCACCATCCCACAGACAGGACAGCACATACCACGGCCTTTGGTGAACCAGTTGTGGACCACTGGTTTTAACGGAAAATAGCCCAAATTTAAAGAGTTGCCTTAACATTGTCAGTCCACCCTCCCACCCCCACCTCCCACCCAAAATTTCAGGAAGCGATTTTCGCCCAAAACAGTCTGCAGCTGACTGATCTTTCATCTTGGCGTTTCAGTTATACATACGATGTTTCAGTTACACACGATGTTTCAGTTACATACGATGTTTCAGTTACACACGATGTTTCAGTTATACACGATGTTTCAGTTATACACATGATGTTTCAGTTATACACACGATGTTTCAGTTACAAAGGATGTTTCAGTTACATAGGATGTTTCAGTTACACACGATGTTTCAGTTATACACGATGTTTCAGTTACACATGATGTTTCAGTTATACATACGATGTTTCAGTTACACACGATGTTTCAGTTACACACGATGTTTCAGTTATACACACGATGTTTCAGTTATACACACGATGTTTCTTTGTTTTACCTGTGATATACATCATCATCTTCTCCGCCCCACCCAAAGAACAGGTTAGAATGGCCGTTAATTCGCAGATATTGTTCTTTTGAAACTGCTATAATGCCGCCGGCGTAATTGTCGTACGGTAATCTGAAAAAGAAAAGTACGGTAAACGATAAATATGTATACTCTTCAAAAAAAGTAGGGGAAGCTGAAATATTAATGTTAATATCAACTATTAGAGTGAACATATGTTTTGAAGATAGACATCCTAGTAAAGAACATTCTAGTCTGTTTATCGTCTGGGACATGATAAGGAGACGTGTACGTCAACGTCAAAGACCACCTACCATGTTAGCGGAACTTGGTCAGGTGCTGCAAGAGGAGTGGAACAGACTCCCTCAAATGGCCATTGGGAGACTCATACGCATTATGCCTCGTGAACTGAACGAATGTCTGACACATCGTGGTGGTATCACACAAAACTGATAAAAAAAAATTAAAAAATTAAAAAACGTTAACTTTCGAATTTTACTTCTGACCAAAATCGTCCTTCAAGATCTTTGGCGGTCAAAAAACCTACTGTAATACTGAACTACTGTTAGTAATGTTTACCCAATTAATTCACTATTATCACATTACAATTCACCGTGGCTAATATACCTTACAATTTTTTGCAATTGTAAATTCTTATTAGCGTTCGCCTACTTTTTTTTAAGAGTATATATTGATCGGTTATCTGTTTACAAGTTAATAAAAACGGTTAACCTGAGTAGCGATTGGGAAAGATTTCAGTATAATTCTCGTTCAGACTACCATTGTTGAGGTTTTTTTTTTTTTTTTTTTTTTTTTTTTTTTTTTTTTTTTTTTTTTTTTTTTTTTTTTTTTTTTTTTTTTTTTAACTACATCTAAAGATCGTTCATTGTTACTCAAACGGTTAATTAGGAAGTAGTTCAATATAGCTATGTTCATCTTATCGTAGTTTGTTGTGTACCACACATAATGTATGTATATTTAGTTATTTATTGTTTAAATTTTTTATTTATTGATTATTATTTGTGTGTTGTCGTTTAACGATACCGCTACAGCACATAGATCATAGATTTATTAATCATCGGCTATTGGATGTCAAATATTTGCTAATTCTGAACGTACTCAACAAATGTAAATAATATTATTGTCGCAAAAAAAGTGTGCTGCAAATATTGATTTTTATCTATCATCGGCTACTGGTCGTCAAACATAATATTATGGTCATTCTCACATATTGATTTAGAAGAAACCCACCGCCGCCACATAGACTACTCTTTCCAATAGGCAGAAAGGGGTCTTTTATGTCCAACAGACAGGACAGCACATACCTCGGCCTTTGATGAACCCGTTGTGGACCACTGGTTGTAACGGAAAATAACCAAAACTTATATTATGTCCACTGAGTAGGACCGATCCGACGACCAATCGGTTCACAAGTGGACTAAGTAAGGTGTAGAATGTTACAGAATAAGTCCTGTCAGTACTTGGAATGGCCAGGTTACATTTGTTAAACTTCACTAAAAATTATGTTATTATTGTTTCATTGATACCTTTCGTTGAGGCTCTTCGAAATAAAATAAGAAACGCTGCCTAACTTCAAACATTTTCAGATATTCTCATTTATTATGTTATGGCGGTTATTTTCATAGAATGGAACACATCCTGGGGCGTAGCCAGAAAGGGAAAAACGCCGAGGCAAACCCAGACGCTGGGAGCTTGAACCATGTAGATAATATATATCAGTATAATGGTGTGTGTGTGTGTGTGTGGGGGGGGGGGTGATCTGCGGAAATTCCACAC
>JAULBS010081675.1:0-19019 GCA_032355785.1 Symmetromphalus regularis | reverse complement strand
AACTGGTTTATCAAAGGCCGTGGTATGTGCAGTCCTGTCTATGGGACGGTGCATATAAAAGACCCCTTGTTGCTTATCGGAAAGAGTAGCCAATGTGGCGGCAGCTGGTTTCCTCTAAATAAATATATCAGAACGACCATATGATTGACGTCCAATAGCCGATGATAAGATAAAAATCAATGCGTTCTAGAGGCGTCATTAAGTAAAACAAACTTTACTTTGAGAATAATGGAAATGGTTAAGCTGTCGGACTCTCGGCTGGAAGGTACTGGGATCAAATCTCAGTCGAGGCAAGGGAGTTTTAATCTTGACACCGGCTCTAGCCTAGAGGTGAGTTCGTCACAAATCTCAGTAGAGAGATATACACCAGTTGACAACAACTGGTCTATCAAAGAACGTGGTATGTGCTGCCTGTCCGTAGGAAAACGTATATAAAAGATCCCTTACTGGTAATCTGAAAAAGTAGTCTATGTGGCGCTAGCGAGTTTCCTCTAATGACCATTAGTCGCAAAATACTATAAGTCTTACACCTAAACTGTGAAGGAAGAATAGAACTCTAAATGTGAAGGAGACATGGAAATCTAAATGTGAAGGAGACATGGAACTAAATTTGAAGGAGACATAAAATTAACATGAAACTAAACGGAGCCATGGATCTCTAAATGTGAAGGAGACATGGAACTAAATGTGGAGACATGTATATCTAAATGTGAAGAAGACATAGATATCTAAGTGTGAAGGAGGCATGGAACTATAATTGTGAAGGAGGCATGGCACTGTAAATTAAGGATACAAGGAACTCTAAATTTGAAGGAGACATGGAACTAAATTTGAAGGAGACATGGAACTAAATTTGAAGGAGACATGGAACTAAATTTGAAGGAGACATGAAACTAAACGGAGTCATGGAACTCTAAAAGTGAAGGAGACATGGATTTCTAAATATGAAGGAGACATGGAACTCTAAAGGTGAAGGATACATTGAGCTATAAATGTGTAGGAGACATGGAACTAAATTTGAAGGAGATGAAACTAAACGGAGTCATGGAACTCTAAAAGTGAAGGAGACATGAAACTCTAAATGTGAAGGAGACATAGATCTCTAAATGTGAAGGAGAATGGAACTCTATATGTGAAGGAGACATGGAACTCTGAATGTGAAGAATACATGGAGCTCTAAATGTGAAGAAGACATGGAACTCTAAAAGTGACGGAGACATGGAACTCTAGATGTGAAGGAGACATGGAACTCTGAAAGTGAAGGAGACATGGAACTCTAAATGTGAAGGAGATATAAAAGTGGAATTTTTCTCTTTTAGTATAGAAAGTTACTTAAGGATACCTTAGATTACTGCACTGAGTTTTAACATCTCTTTTGCGGCCGTTTGGAATTAGATTTTTTAATTGGAAATTTCCACCTAACTAATGGTCAAGGTACCCAGCGCTTGAATTAAGTCAGTCGTGTTACAAAATGTTTTTTATACTGAAAAGAAAGAATTCCAAAACATGTAATCTTTTTTTTTTTTTTAAACCAGCCTTCCAAAATGTCTTATTCTTCCACTGTGATCTGTTTTAGTTAAACATATGTTTTTCTTCCTGGTAATAAAGAGATTAAATTTAATTTATTTAAGATTACAGGAAGCTTTTTGTCAACTTCCGCAACAAACTGTTACAGATTCAGTCTCCAGACGTGAGTATGTTAATGATAAGGATATCAAGATTTTTTTTTTTTTTTTACGACACAAGAGAAGATTGATTTCTTAATCATCGTTTGTTGAAAAATTTGTCATTAAAAGAAATCTACAATATTTTTTTCCATTAGCAGCAAAGGATCTTTTATATTCACTTTCTCACAGACATGGCAGTACATAACACAGACTTTGATGTACCAATTGAGGTGCATTGATTGGAAAACCAAAAAACAAAACAATCCCACGACTTGAGAACCTCAGACAATCTCCTATCACCAGAGGAAAATCCCGTCATCACGAAACTTTCAAAAGAGTCTCATTTGCAATTTGTATAGCACTGCCATGATGTTACAGTCTCTAGAAATCCAAAGTTCTGGTTAACTTTCAAAATAAACTAGCATTCTGGGGCGCTTTCAATTGACTTAACTGGTTCCAAACATTCTGATTCGGTTGAGCACGAAGCGTGAAATTTAGTTTGGCTAGCACCCGCTAGATATAATATTATGGCTCTTAGCGTTTGGTTAATTTAAATAGTTTTAAGTAAAGTTTGATTTATTTAACGACGCCTCTAGAGCACATTGATTTTTATCTTATCATCGGCTATTGGACGTAAATCATATGGTCATTCTGACATATTTTAGAGGAAACACGCTGCCGCCACATAGGCTACACTTTCCGATAAGCTACACGGGTCTTCTATATGCACTGTCCTACAGACAAGACAGCAAATACAACAGCCTTTGATGAACCAGTTGTGGAACATTGGTTGGAACGGAAAATAGATCGAACTGCAGATAGGTCCACTGAGAAGGATCGATGCGATGACCGGCAACTTCACAGGCGGACATTCTACCAAATGAGATACAACCCGCTTTTGAAAGGAAAAACACACAAACGTGTATTTGTTGCAACACAGCATTGCAAACAAAAAGTTTTTTGCATATGTATTGCCTGCTCCCATCTTCCTATAAAAGCAACTGTTCTTTTGTTTTTCTGTCTTTCTTCAATATGCATTACTGTGTTGTTGCAATAAACAAAATGGTGTGTGTTTAATTTTAGATAGTTTCTAACATTTTATTTTATGTTTTAATGTTTTTAGAAATAGATTGGTTTTATTTTCTATTATTATTTTTTAATTACTTTTTCCTTATGGGTGTTTTTACAAAACTAGCCGTCCATAATTTATTTCAATGATAATTAATTTTCTAATTCATATCGTTTTTAAGTTAGAATCCGTAAGCTTAATCCGTATTAGAATCCGTAAGCTAGATATGTTATAGTCAACGTACGCATTTTTCAATGAAATATTAATTAAAATCTCTAAAAAGTTGACATTTCTCTGTACGAATGAGAAAATGTCTAGAACTTTATAAAGTATGGTAAACCAGGCACACATTTAGAATGAGACGTCCAAAACTATTAAACTATATGTTCTATAACAAGTATCAGACATTTTAAAATTTATTTTCAATAAATCCTTAGCTTGTCTGTATTTATTAACACACAAGCTACTCTTTTTACAGATGTTAAAAATGCATAAGACAAGTCAAGTATTATTAAGTGTCAAGTATATGGTATCTTCGGCACATATTCTACACTTTTTGCGCATATGAAAAATACACAAAACAAGTTACCAGTTATTATTAAATAGACTGTAACTTCGACACATTAGCTAGTCTTTTTCATATATGAAAAATGCATAAAACATCAGTTGTTATGTGTGAAATTTACGGTATCTTTGACACATAAGCTACTCTTTTTACCGTTGCGAAAAATGCATAAAATGTCTGAAGTTTTTAAGTGTCAAATGTAAAATATCTTCAATACATAAAGTACTCTTTTTACGAATATTAAAAATTAATAAGAAAAGTCACAGTCATTGATGACAGTCAAGAATGACGTTATCCTCATGGTGTCTCGTAGGATTACAAGCTAAATGATAATTCCATTTGAAGCCGCCATGTCCAATATGGTTAAGAATAAGGAGAACATTTAATCAGCGTAGAGATATTGCATCTTGGTAGGTGCACGACCTTTCATTGATTTTCATTGGCCGGAGTGACGGGGATATGACGCAGATGGAAATATTGGGAAATGTGAACGTGTTCCGTCCCGGACACAGACGTGATTTATCCTCGCAGTATATTACCTCTCACTCGTTAAACCTGTACAGAAACACTAATTTATAACCTCATACTGTATATTCAATCCATGGTGTCAAAACAAGTGATAACGTTGGCAGTTCATTCCCATTGAAGAGGATCAGGTGCCAGGTTGGTCAGTTGGCATGGGTCTGCGATTTTGATGGGAGTCTACTCCCCCTGGTATTTAGAACAGATTAGAACAGATTACAAAAATAAACTGTTAGCAGTCTGAAATGGGGTCCATCATTTCCCATCTGGTCAGGGCCTATTACCAGATTTGCACGGGCCTGTTCCCATTTATGCAGAAATGGGGTATTCTTTTCTATCGCTGTGTAAAGAATTCTTAATAACATACTATTTTCATTGTTGTGCTATGTACAAATATGTATTTTTGACACACGCTACTCAAAGGTGTATTACAGTTACTTAATACTGTTTAGTGATAAAGTACAACAATATGTCGAAATTCGTACAAATATGAATGTTTCTGATATCAAGAAAGTTCGTAATATTTTAGTGTTTTTATGAAGGCGAGTCTCAGCAGTCCAATGGAAGAGCAACGAACAAGTTGAATATAGGGGTTCAAAACCCGTCGGAGGTTAGCTCATTAATAGCTTTCTGAAAGTTATGTTATCAAATCAAGAGTACAGATTCTGTGATTTTAAATTTCCATATGGTTAAAGTGGTAGTCCTCGTAAAAACAGAAATGTTATTTTCGATTACAATTACTGGAATGACAGGAAACCACTAGATGAACGAAAATGAATATTTTAAGCAAGAAATTGGTATAAATAAATGTTTTAATGCCCTAAAAGGCTGTTTTACAGAACGACTGCTCACAACCCAGCTAACCGGTGACAGTTCTCATAGACAACTGCGGGTGTTGTCAAGTCTTAAAATACATTAGACATAGACTGAAACTAGAAGTAAGTTCTGTCAGAGCTTCGGACAAGAACGTAATAAAATCAGCCGGGCCGAATGAACAGGTCGATTGGAACGTTTTCGCACTGAAACAAACCAATACATGTTCTGTTGTATTTTATCCGTGTTGGAATCAATTTTACAGTATTAAGACTCTGTATAATATTTAACTTAAATAGTGGTAGTATATATGTAAAATAACTGCCGGACCTTAATGAAGTTTGCTATCTAAAACTGGTTGGCAGTATTTCTACAAAAAGGTCAGTGTCACAAGTTTAATGTTATAATAAGACCAAACTATTGTAAAACGCGACTCTCGTCGGCACAATTTCTGACATCAGATAGCGCTTGTGTCCAAGAAAGAAAAAGAGGTTGTGCAGAGAAAAGTGTAGGACTCACTCGAAAGGCACAGAACAATGGAGCACAAGGTAGCCTTATCCGGGAATGAGGAATGAGCGAGAATATTCCCACCACTATTACGACTAATTGTTTGAAATGGTTGGAAATTGCTTATTGGAAATTTGATTTATGTACAGATCTGTGCATGTCGCAGATGCCCTTGACTCGAGATTTGGATCATGACTTCAATAACGATCCTGACTGCAGCGTCACTAGAGGGTCATTAGATCTGGTTCTCCTACACTCCAGTCATTCATACTGTATGCCGGATTGACGTTTTATGGCTATAACCGTACGTCTAATAGCTTGTGAAGCTAAGTGATTGCTCAAGGAGAGTCAGAAATACCTCGGGAGTAATCAAATATCAGTGTCCTTAGCTTGACCTCAGCTAAGAAGACATCTTGGCTTATTTTCTGGCAAATATTTCATTAATATGTTTAAAACTGAATTGGCATATTTCAGCAGTCGAGTCCATCCAGTAATTCATATCAGGAATACTTATGACGATGTGTTATTTGTGGAAATTCATAGAACACTGAAATCAAGAGTACAGATGCTGGTATCTGGTTTAAAAAGTAAAGTTTGTTTTATTGAACGATTCCTCTAGAGCACATTGATTTTTATCTTATCATCGGCTATTGGACGTTAATCATATGGTCATTCTGACATATTGATTTAGAGGAAACCCACAGCAGCCACATAGACTACTCTTTCCGATAATTAGCAAGGGGTATTTTACATGCACTGTCCCACAGATAAAC
This sequence comes from Symmetromphalus regularis, assembly GCA_032355785.1. Lineage (NCBI taxonomy): Eukaryota > Metazoa > Mollusca > Gastropoda > Neomphalida > Neomphalidae > Symmetromphalus > Symmetromphalus regularis. The sequence goes on along the minus strand of JAULBS010081675.1, from coordinate 13,103 downwards.
CCGTAGTGAACCATTGGTAGGAACGGAAAATAGCCCAAACTGCAAATGGGTCCACTGTGAAGGACCTATCTGACATGGTGTCTGGTATATTTCGAAAGGTTTTGAGAATTAAGGCGTGTCCAGTAATTTAAAATTTGTTAGTAATAAAACAGAACTACAACTACATATTTAAAAAATCTATACGTTTCTGGAATCACAAGAGCCTCAGTGGTCCAGCGGTAGAACGTCGAACTCTCAATGGTTCAAACCCCGAGGGAGGCTAGCTCACACTGTAATCAAATGTTTGTCATTTAATAACCGATGTGTAATAAATCAATGTGCTTTAGTGGTGTCGTTAAATAAATCTGAATTCAAAAGTTCTCATGACTTTTCAGTCTGTTTTATATGGACTACCACTTTAGCTATCTTGAATTTAAAAGTTCTCGTTTATAATGGTAAAAGGAAAATCTGAATTCAAAAGTTCTCATGACTTTTCAGTCTGTTTTATATGGACTACAACTTTAGCTATCTTGAATTTAAAAGTCCTCGTTTATAATGGTAAAAGGAAAGGAATGTTTTAATGAAATCCAAGCACATTGATGTAATCAGTGACAATAGGCTAAAACAATTATTATATTTGTAGCATATAGTCTTTAGAAGAAACTTATGTTCCGTCAATCTGACTACTAATTTCTATAGATACAATATGTTTAACAAGCAGTGACAGCATGTGTACATGAACCACAGTCAAAAACCACGCGTGCCTAAAGCTATTTGGTGGCCAGTGATGTGATGCAGATGGAAATATATCAGCCTAATGTTCTCACAGAACAAATAAATGAGAAAGAGAAAGCAAAAAGCAGTGTTCCACTGTCCTGTAAATTGCTAGGGGAGTAATTAGTTTAAATGCATGGAGAAGTGTAATGGTTTACTTTTTGCAAATGTGATGGGAAGTGTGATTAATTGGTGCCCTGTTATGACAGATTAATAAATATATAAATTGGTGTAGAGATTAAATAGCAAATGCATGTGATTATGTAATATGGTAAAATATATAACAGTAGATTAACTGGGAGCGGGATGTAGCTCAAACGGTAGCGTGTCTGTCTTTGAAGCGGTCGGTCGTCGGATCGATCCTTCTCAGCGGACCAATTTGCAGTTTGGGTTAATTGTCGTTCCAAGCAGTGGTCCACAACTGCTTCATCAATATCCGTGGTTTGTGCTGTCCTGTCTGTGAGAAAGTGCATAAAAGAGGCCCTTTGCTGCTTATCGGAAAAAGTAAATTATGTGGTGGCAGCGGGTTTCCTCTAAATACATATGTCAGAATGACCATATGTTAGACCTCCAGTAGCTGCTGATAAGATTAAAAACAATGTGTTCTAGAGGCGTCGTTAAATAAAACAAACTTTACTTTAGTAGAATAAATTAGACTAGTGGGTAAAATGTGCTTTCGCTCGTGGTGTAATATAATCGGAATTCTGCGTGGTCTGGTTATGTCATCTCTGTTTACAACACGATTGTCAAATCAGTCCTTTAAGCAATGTTATGATGGCAGATTGTATTGCATTTTTTCGTTCTCCCTTGCAAGTAATTTGACCGGTGTAGCAGTTAATTACAAACCTCATGGAAATTAAAAACACCACTTGTAATTTCCTAGGAAATCACAATCCCCTTAAAAAATCAGACCCCATTAATCCTAACACTAACCCTAATCCTAATCTTAACCCTAATCCATATATGGGCATGGGGGTGTTGCGATTACCTAGGAAATCACAAGTAGGGGTTTGTGATTCACAGGGGGATGATTTTCTGCAACACCGGTTCCCTTTGTATTATAGTGTGTTAAGCCGATGTTTTCTTTTGTGCTGGGGGTCGTTAAATAAATAAATAGTGTGTTAATGTCAAACGCAAAAAAGAAAAACTATTCAATATTTCAGTACTAAGTCAAACCAGGAAGATAGCAATTCCCATGTACAATATTTTTTTAAAGAAGAAATTGAGCATGTTTTCGGTCTGGGAATAAAATTGACGAAACGACTTCAATTAATTTCACAAGGGACTCACATTGATGCAGTAATCTATATTCTGTCGAATATTTATTGAACAATAGGAACGGCGTTTTTCTAGTTGTCGCACAATATATCAAATCATTACTTAAAAGAAATTGATCATATTACTTAAACATTAAATTGATAGGCTATATTAATCATCTTCTGTATGGTGCAATACTTCTCGATGGGATACTGAATTATTTATATTTTTTATATTTAAAAAACAAATTCGTTTCTAGGAATTCAGACCAAATATTTTTTCAGGTGATACTATTGATCTTTTAAAAGATATTCTGACATAACATGTGGAAGGATTATAAAAGTTAGAAGTCGAAGTTTTTCTTTAAAGATCCACGTTATTCCAGTGCAATGAGTCCTTTCTAACATTCACACAGTGTCAAGAAGATGGTGTGCAACAAAATTTGCACTGATTCAAAGAATCCCAAGAGGACTATTTTATCTTATCCTAATCCTATGTACTTGTCCCGTGGACCGTAATAGTACTAATGACGTCTACGAATACACGAACAATTGCTTCACGATGCTAAATATCAGAAGTAGTCAATGGCAGTAATCACTCTGGAACTCATTTACAGCGATGACAGACGAACCAATCTGACAGGTTCTTCTGAAGATTGCAATATAAGAAGTGTAATGCTCTTCACTTAGTGCAAAGACGATGCATTACAGTTTATTTTGACATAGAAGTCTATCATTATGGACAATTTGCTGACCTGTTAATTTTCACCTATCTGAACTCTTGCGTTAACAGATAAATAATTAACAGCAGTGGTTTTCATCAATAATTAAAATATATGTTTTGAACAAAATATTGCTATTTTTTTTTTTTTTTAATCAAATCCAAACTTGGAATAACAGAACTATCAGAAGCTATGGATATGAAACTGCTCGAATCTTGAATGTGAATTCAAGTTTTCTGGAGACCTTTAGGACCTAATGTTCTTCGGGATCTCTTGTATTAGAAGTCAACACATGTCTATCTCTAGAGGTACTTACAATCAAGTTTTTCTAGATCACAGATTCCTTTATGATGTTCTCATAGCGTGTTGTTCTTAAAGGTTTTCGTGTCATCTTGCAACACGGATGCTCATGGCCTCTTATATATAAGTCATCGAATCCTTTTATTTTATAGCAGATTATAAGTCTTCGGAATATCTTGTTTCTGGAGTTCCTCTGAGTCCGTGTAACCTTTTACTAGGTACTCGGGACTTCTCTATTCTGGGTCCTCGGAGCCTCTTATTTATGGTGGTCTCCAGAGCTTCTTTCTTGTTCCTATCCCATATACTCTTCGATGGCCAGCCTTAACAGTTACATTTTGACATGGCCCCCATGTTCACAGCCAAGGTCTATTTTAGTGAAATGACATAAGCATTAGCTTGTAAGTTGATTTCTGTCAAGACTTTACAAGTTTGGCTCTGGTAGAAGGAAGTTTAACCTGACAAGATTAGAGTAGATCACCTGAGTGCGGGCCCCCTTTGGGTGTAATTGGTCCAGTTCGCCTAAGGCCGGCCATGTGGACCTCTTGACTTTAGTCATGAGAACCTTTTGTTTCTAGAGGATTGATGATCCTTATGTGTGTGTAGGAACTTGTAGTCTCTTGTTTCTGGAGGTATTTAGAACAACGACCAGCTTATTGAGATGGCATGCAACCATTTAAAGTTTTGTCCACATCAAAAGCGGTATACGAAAGATCGTGGTTTTTGCTGCTCTATTTACAGGAAACGTTAAGAATTACTTAATAACTTGCTGCTTTCCTGGGTCATTCATCCAGGAAGCTGATTTGCATGCCCAGGATAGCATTATTCGTCTTAACTGGATAATAGAAAATTAAATTTAAAAATAAAGCGTTCTTCAGTCATAATTGGAAATTAGCACACACAAAAGATCAAACTATCTTAAAGTCCGTACTTTCGTTCGTCAGTTTATTTAATCATTCCCATAAAAATAGTTAGCTTTTTTAACTGACGTTGAAAACATATTTCATAATTCCTGCATGTCACGAAATGAAGGCTAAAATGTAATGATGCTATACTCTAGAGATCGGGAGCAAATAGATTAAAAGGAACCTTATACACAGGTATATTGATTGGAAACCACTTTACGCAGTGGGCTGTCGAAAGAGAAGACACATCATTTCTGTTTGATAGTCTGCTGTCAGTTCTAATAAGGGCAAATCATCTTCATTATTCGATTAGTTTGAAAGGTTTCTTTTTTCAAAGTTAATTAAAACACAAAATTTAATACTAGCTGCCAGTAAGAGGGCTATTAAATTATTAATTAATTATATATAAAGTCATGTACTTGGCTGCATGTTGATACGAACAGCAGTGTCCGTTAATTATGTGAGGTTACTCGGTAGTGGAGTATTCGGCTTGAAGTGTAATTGGATACAACCATGAACATATGTTGAAAGTCCTGCTTGAACAGAACTCTCTGGTGATGTACGAGGCTGTGGTTGAACAAAATTAATTCTGATGGAAGCACATAAGAATTACACACACATTATTTTCGTGCTTATATCCAATTAAGTTTCAAGCACTGTTCTGAACACACAGATTATTTTTCTGTGCCGTTTTTCAAGGACAGAGGTTAGTGTTAGTAGAAGAGACAAAAGCCGCTTCCGCGACCCTAATGCGGCTACTCTTATAAAGTAAATTTTGTTTTATTAAACGACATCTCTAGAGCATATTGATTTATATCTGTTCATTGGCTATTGGACATCAGTCATATGGTCATTAGAGGAAAGCAGTTGCCGCCACGTAGGCTACTATTTCCGATAAGCAGCAAGGAGTCTTTTATATGCATCGTCCCACAGACAGGACAACACATACCATGGCCTTTGATGAACCAGTTATGGACCACTGGTCGATATAAATGGTATACACCTACCCTCTGAGCTTTGCGGAGCACTCACCCTGGGGTTGGTGTCGATACGGAGCTTAAAATTATCATGAATCGACTGATATTCGATTCCAGTACCTACCAGCCGTGAGTCTGATAGCTTAACCACTGCACTACCGTGAAAATGAAATAGAACTAAAGAAGTAGTAGAAGTTACGAAATGTCCGGTGTGTTATTTCTCTGCATCAGTGTTATTTATTTTAGGTTGACTGAAAATGATACACATTAGAGTAATGGCACAAAAAAACCAATGACTCTACGTTACGGAAATAGAATTAGTTAAAAGCATGAGTTTTTTCGATCAACGTTCTATGGAATCTCCCTATGATATCTCTATTCTATATATAGGATATTTTAATGCAGTTACCTGATGGCCGATTTCAAATATCAACTTGACATTTGAGGTTGTTTCATAACTAGGACATTTATAACAAGGCCTGCATCAGTTCAAGAGCAGTATGATTGGTTCCTGTCGCACTGAGGTCACTCACACGTTAGGTGCTTACTCTGAGAGTCCCAGTGGGCGTTTTTCTACCGAACGAAGCTCAGCAAGTTTGTTATTTATAATACATGAAAACACTTTGATCAGCGTTATTTTCTTATTTGAATTCTCTGTTGGAAATCTCGTTCCGCCATATGGCTACTCTTTCCGATTAGCACCAAGTGATCTTTTATGTTCTTTTGCACAGACAGGATAGTACATACCTAGGCTTTTGATAAACTAGTTGTGGACCACTTGTCGGTGAAAGTGGTTTACACCTACCAATTAAGCCTTGCGGAGCACTCACTCTGGGTTGGAGCCGGTATCGAAATTAAAAATCTCATGTCTTAACTGAGCTTTGATCCCAGTACCTACCAACTGTGTGTGCGACAGATTAATCACCGCACCACCTGGGCGGTTATTGTAAATAGAGATTAATAAATGTGTCAGATTGCTGGGGGGGGCCAACCCTTTAAAATAGTTGTGGTTTGGTCAATTGATGGAAATGACTACTATTAGTTGGCAAGGAAAGGAATATGTATTTGGTGTTCAAGGTGTAGACCGCTGGGTGGAACGGGGAAAATAAGTTCTATGACTTACCATATCTAAGCAGGATTTTGTATTACAAACCTACTAAACATCTTGCTCCTATTAAAAGGGGAGTGGAATGTATCTCTAGCGGCAGAGTGTCCACTTGAACTTCGACGGATCATTGGATCGATACCTTTTAGCGGAAAAATTTGGGTTATTTCTATTTCCATCAAGCAGTCCACAACTCCTGAAACAAAGGCCATGTTATATGCTATCCTGTCTGTGGGAAATCTGCTAATCAGAAAGAGTAGTCCATGAGCGGTAGCTGATTTCTTTTAAAGACCATGATCCATAAACACCATCAGTTCATACCTAATGTCGTTTTATGAACAGTGATGGGGTATGGTTATACAAAGAGTTTTACTTACTAGTATTTATTTTTTACTCCTATATAATTATATAATTATGTATTCTTGGTAATAATATGAGTCAGAGAAGTATGTGTGCGTGTTTGTGTGTGTGCGTGCGTGCTTGTATCTGTGTGTGCGTGTTTGTTTGTGTGTGCGTGTTTATTTGTGTGTGCGTGTTTGTGTGCGTGTGTGTGTGTGTGTGTGTGTGTGTGTGTGTGTGTGTGTGTGTGTGTGTGTGTGTGTGTGTGGTGTGTGTGTGTGTGGTGGGTGTGGGAGGGTGTGGGTGGAGGGGAGTGTGTCTGTGTGTGTGTGTGTGCATGCATGCATGTGTGTGTGATATTTTTATTCTAATTCTAACTATTCCACACAGCATTTATTTGTTTACTTTCATTTAACCACATCACTGGATCACATTGAATTATCAACCATCGGCCTATTGGATGTCAAACATTTGATAATTTTGACACATATTCAGGTGCGAGCCAGCCTTAGATGGGTTTTGAACCACAGTCTTCTGCTTCAGAGTCTGATGTCCTACCAGACCACTGAGGCTCACATTTCCCACACAGCATATATGCAAATTAATCCCCACAAAAATAAAAGAGTTAACAGATAAAATAAATTGGAGGATAATGCTTTGATCCAGTCCCTTGATTTCCCTACTGGATCTGTCCTTGATCTGTTCCATAGACACCCGTGTGTGAAAGCTCATGTCATAACATGTCCAAGGATTTAATATTTTTACACAGTATTAATCTAAAATTAAGATTAAATCATAATCCACATTTTATTATACCCAACCAAAATCTGGATCAGCTCTTTTCGGTATTAGGATCAGGACTTAGCTCAAGAGGTAGAATGTCCATTTGAAGTGTGATGAGTTGTTGATCAATTCCTTCAGCAGAACCATTTGTGGTAATCTTGTTCCAGCCATTGGTCCACACCTGGTGTAACAAAGGCTGTGATAGATGGTGTTCCATGGGAAAGATAATATCATTGAACCCATGGGATTTATTATAGCAGCATATTGTAGCTCAGAGTTTAAAGCATCTTCCTCAGGTGTGATGGGTCATTGTATCTATCACCTTTAGTGGATCTCATTCCATGACTAGTGTAATAAAGAATTTGTAGGAGTTTTTGGATTTGCCTAAGATGTGGTCACTGGATGGATCCCCTTCATGGTTGGTTGTTTGTATTTATTTTTGTGCTTTTATCCAATTAAGGTTCAAGCACACTGTCCTGGGCACACAACTCAGGTTCCTGTGCTGTTTTATCCAGGACAGAGGTTAGTGTTAGTAGGAGACATGAAACGTGCTGCTTTTCGATAAACAGCAAGAGATCTTTTATATGCACTATCCCACAGAAAGAATAGCACATACCACTGGTCAGTGTAAGTGGTATACACCTACCCACTGTGCCTTGCAGAGCACTCACTCTGGCCTGGAGCCGATACTGAGATTAAAAATTCCATGCCTCGACTGAGATTTGATCTCAGTACCTACCAACCTCGAGTCCGATAGCTTAACTACTGGTTGGCAAACAGTAAAAAGTCATTATGCTTTATATGGTGAAAAGGTTCTATGATGAATGTAAAACATAGTAACTATAAACAGGTAACGTGAGATACTAACTACTGCAGATAGGTCCGATTGTTCACAGATTATTTCAAGTGTTGTAAGGAGTGTCAATGAGGTACTAAATGAACTCCAGTAATTGCTGTGTAGTGGTAACAGTACAAAAGACATTCATTCTTCCTAACAACTCAAAGTGTTTTCAAAATACAATAAATTAAGCCTTTTTTTTCTTGAAGCAGTCACCAAAATAAGTTTGTTTGTTAACAACCCAAAGTGTTTTCAAAATACAATAAATTAAGCCTTTTTTTTTCTTGAAGCAGTCACCAAAATAAGTTTGTTTGTTAACAACCCAAAGTGTTTTTGAAGGACAACAAAGTAAGCCTCTGTTTTTTCTAAGCAGTCACCAAAATAGATGTCAGTTTGTTTGTTTGTTTAGCAACACCACTAGACACATTGATTTATCTATTGGATGTCAAACATTTGGTAAATTGTGACATATAACACTGTCAAGTGGAAGCCAGCCTCTGATTGGTTTTGAACCTTTGTCTTCAGCGTGAGAGTCTAATGTCCTACAACATTTTCTTGAAGCAAAAAGTAAAATTTGTTTTATTTAACGACACCTTTGGAGTACGTTGATTTTTATCTTATCATCGGCTATTGGACGTCGATCATATGGTCATTCTGACACATGTATTTAGAGGAAACCTGCTACTGCCACATAGGCTACTGTTTTCCGATAAGCAGCAAGGGGTCTTTTATATTCTCTGACCCACAGACAGGACAGCACATACCACATCCTTTGATGAACCGGTTGTGGATCACTGGTTGGAATGGAAAATAGCCCAAATGTTTCTTGAAGCAGTCACCAAGATAAGTTTGTTTTGTTTAACAACACCACCAGAGCATATTGATTTCTTAACCATCAACTATTGGACATCAACTATTGGACATCAACTATTGGACATCAACTATTGGACATCAACTATTGGACATCAACTATTGGACATCAAATATTGGATCTCTACTATTGGACATCAACTATTGGACATCAACTATTGGACATCAAATATCGGACATCAACTATTGGACATCAACTATTGGACATCAACTATTGGACATCAACTATTGGACATCAACTATTGGACATGAAATATTGTAATTTTGACATGTAGACAGTATGAGCCAGCATACAATCAATTTGAACTTCTATCTTCAGCTTGAGAGTGCAGGCCTGTAAGAGTACGGGGGCTAAGGGGGCTCAGCCCCCACCCACCCATTTTTTGGCAAATTTTTATTTCGGGTAAAGATTTACGGTTTTGCACTACACATTTTAAACACTCATAATAATTGGCCCCACCCCCTCTGAAAATCCATCATACCGGCCTGGACTGGTATTTTTAAAGCATTCGTAGCTCCAAATTTGTCTTAGTGACGTCATTTTCCCTGATTTTTGTATAAAGTGACTACAAAAAATGACATCAGTAAGACAAATTTATGATATCGTAGCACTAAGAGAGCTTCGAAAATCTGGGCCCTGGAGTCTAATATCAAACTAGAGGGTGCTAATGGGAATCAGATCCCCTTTGGCCACCATTTGTTTTCCATTATAAATTGTAATGAACTTTAACCCCTCCCTTACTTAAATAATAAATATTCAAAAAATTTCTGCATCTGCTTCTGGTGTTAAAATTAACATGCCAATAATTCCAGTGGTAAAATTACTAAAACATTTGCATGATAATGGGACAAATTTCTTTCCATGCTAAAATACCTGGGTGAGGAGTTACACGCTTTCCTGTTTTATGAGATACCTGTGTGAGTTGATGATAAGGGATAGAGACTTTGTATACATAATCAAATGATCAGGTGACTGTAATTATTTACATTCCAACCTTATGAAAAATTTGCATGACATAAGTATTAAATTTCTCTGTTGTACAGTCAACCCTGCTTATGGAGACCACCTGTATTAAGCAGGCACCTGATTTATAACTTCATCTTTTCATATTCCCAATCAGCTAATTTTCTATAATTCAACCTGTATTAAATGGTCACCTGTTTTAAAATAGTCACCTTTATTTTCACCCTTGTCAGCTAATTTAGAACAACATAACCTATTTTATGCAGCCACCTGTCTTAAAGGGTCACCTTTATTTTCTTCCACCAGGTAATTTAATACAATCTAACCTTTAAGCAGTCACCTGTCTTAAAGGGACACCTCTAATTTTATCCAAATCTGCTAATTTACTATAATTTGACCTGTATTAAGCAGCCACCTGTCTTAAAGAATCACTGTTATCTTCTTTCAAATCAACTAATTTAATAAAATATAACCTGTATAATGCAGCCACCTGTCTTAAAGTGTCACCGTCATTTATTCTCAAATCAGCTAATTTAGTACAATTTAACCAGTATAATGCAGCCACCTGTCTTAAAGTGTCACCGTTATTTATTCTCAAATCAGCTAATTTAGTACAATTTAACCTGTATTAAGCTACCACCTGTCTTTAGATGGCTCTTTATTTTACTCCTTTGGGTAATTGCATAAGGTAGGTTTGAGATTTGATCCCAGTACCTACCAGCCAAGGGTTAAATAATGTAACCACAATACCACCGGGGATGCTTGGAAGAGTTCAAAGATCTCGGTTTTATTCGACCATAATTATTTACCAAAAATAACTTGTTTAAATAACGACTCCTCTAGAGCACATTGATTTTAATCCTTTCATCAGCTATTTGACGTCAATCATAAGGTCATTAGGATCTAATTATTATTTAGAGGAATCCCACTACTGCCACATAAGCTACTCTTTCAGATAAACAGCAAGAGGTTTTTTATATGCACTGTCCCACAGACAGGTCAGGACAGCACATACCACAGCCTCTGATGAACCAGTTGTGGACCACTGGTTAGAACGGAAAATACAGTGGAGTAGCTTCCATTGAGGCATTGAGGCAAATGCCTCACTAGATTTTTTAGAAAAAACATTAATGTGATTAATATTATAAAAGTTGATTAAAATACTAGAAATAAAAACCTTTGTCAAAGTTTGCCTCACTAGAAAAAAGACCCAAGCTATGCCAATGGAATAGCCAAATGGGTCCACTGAGAAGGATAATTATTTACATTACAATCTTATCAATAACGGCCCACATAACATGAGGTGTTAAATTTCTGAATGTCGTGACAATGACTATTGACATTCCAGCCTCATGAATAACTCGGATAGCTCAGGTATTTGTCTGTCTAATGTAATGCATAATGACACTTATGTCTGCATAAACCAACACTTCACTTTCAATACATTCTCTACAAGCACAGCAATGACATATTTAGTTACCACTTAAAATATATCAGCTCGGTAGACTACAAACAAAGAAAAAAATAATAAATATCTACAGGTCAGTACCCAGGTGGGTGCAACAAGTGCAAGGGCGAAAATATCTTCCTGAAAGTGGGGGGACTGAACATTCGTCCATGTCCAAAAAGTGGGATGTATTCCCCTATCCCTCTCTCCCAGGAATGACACTTTTATAGATCCCTTGTGTACTTCGGTACATTTACGCTAAGATGACAAGTTTAAATGTTATATTGATACAATAAGTAGAAATACTGATAAAGATTATTATTAAGGCATTTTAATTTCAATTTTCCAAAGGAAAAAGTGGGGGGATATTTATACAGGCATCCCTCCTTGTCCGAAAAGTGGATGGACGTGTCCAACCTGTCACCCGGGATTTATGCCCATGCTACCTAGAGAAAATATTTGTTTTATAAACACATCAGCCCCAGCGGCATAGTGGTTAAGCTGTCTGCCTTATGGTTGGTAGGTACTGGGATCAAATCTCAGTTGAGGTATATGATTTTTAATCTTGATACCAGCTCCAATAAAACCCAGAGTGAGTGCTCTGCAAGTCTCGGTGGGTAGGTGTATACCACTTACACCGATCGGTGGTCCACAACTGGTTTATAAAAGGCTGTGTATGAGCCTTAGAGAGATAGGCTCCTGTGGCCCCACCTAGATATATATGTCTGTGGGAAAGCACATATAAAAGATCACTTGCGGCTCACTTTCAATACATTTCATTACATGCTAGTTTTTAGTTACCCACTTAAAACATAATACCTACCTATAAGATTTCTTCAAAATATACTTAATTACAAGAATGGTATCTTCAATCTTAGAAATGCATCCATCTTTTTTTTTTACTTATGTACAATTTTGTACCAGCTCATGCAATTTTATGCTTATGTGTTAATCAAATAGTTTAGGTTTGTACTAGTGGCGAATTCATAAAATCCATTTAGTAATAATAAGCTTTAGAAATATTATTTAAATTGCAAAATTAGGGTATTTTCCATTCCAACCAGTGATCCACAACTGGCTCATCAAAGGCCATGGTATGTGCTGTCCTGTCTGTCGGAGGTGCATATAAAACATCCTTTGCTGCTTATTGGAAGGAGTAGCCATTGTGGTGGCAGTGGGTTTCCTCTAAAAGACACATGTCAGAATTACCATATGATTGACGTTCAATAGCCGATGATAAGATAAAAATCAATGAGCTCTAGAGGTGTCATTAAATAAAACAAACTTTACTTTTTTGCAAAATTAGGGAGACAGGCTCCTGTGGACCCTAGATCTGCTGATGTGTATGGTTTTATTTAGGTTAAGTGTACGTATTTAACACAAAGAAAAGAAAAGATTGGTTGTTTAAAGATACTCCAGAACATTATTTATTCAGAAGCTGTTAAGTGTTGTTATGATAAATACTGCTGTTCACTCAACCTATCAAAATAGCATTTTTAACCCAAATTCTACAACAGTTGACCAGCAGTAAAGGACATTATATACAGGTATACTCTTCAAAAAAAGTAGGGAACCTGAAATATTAATGTTAATATCAACTATTAGAGTGAACATAGGTTTTGACAACAGACATCCTAGTAAAGAAGTTTAATAGAACTCTGCTGAATAAACAGTGTGTTGGGGTATCATTAAACAAGCAATCTTTTCCTTGAGTGGAAAACATGGTAAAACTGTTATAAAGAAGTTTAATAGTGCTCTGCTGAATAAACAGTGTGTTGGGGTATCACTAAACAAGAAATCTTTTACTTGAGTGGAAAACATGGTCAAACTGTTATAAAGAAGTTTTA
>JAULBS010081664.1:0-19019 GCA_032355785.1 Symmetromphalus regularis | reverse complement strand
GCCCTACTCGTTCCACCATGTGTTGTCACCCACACCCCTCAGCCCTACTCGTTCCACCATGCCTGATGTCACACACACCCCTCAGCCCTACTCGTTCCACCATGTGTTGTCACCCACACCCCTCAGCCCTACTCGTTCCACCATGCCTGATGTCACACACACCCCTCAGCCCTACTCGTTCCACCATGTGTTGTCACCCACACCCCTCAGCCCTACTCGTTCCACCATGCCTGATGTCACACACATGCATTTTAACAATTATTAATTTGGTGTGGGGGTGTAAAAATTAGTACCAAGTATTTTCTGTAGGAATAGTTAAATATCAATGGTAATTGTTGGAAATAAATTTTTATTAGGGATTATTCACAATTAAAATATTAATACAAATATCGCTGCTTCATACCTGTCAACATTTGAAAATTCTCATGGGTGTTACTGCGTGAAATCAGTTTTCATGCCATTCGCATGTGCATTCAACAACATGTAACAAAACTTTATCAGTATCCAAATTTTATTGCACCATAAAACATGAAAAAAATGTAAGTAATCAGCTGTATCATTGATGCTTGAGGTGATGAAAGTGATAAACTGGTAATGGCATTTAAATTTCTCACCTGAGACCCGGATGTAGGTATTTTCATGCATTCATTGTAATAGTGAACGCGCGTTTGGCCTGTAGGCTATTTATCGATTTTTATGCTGGTGGGATATAGTGTTAAGATTTTATTTTAATGTGGTTGATTGGGCTTAAATTGAATACCCGGTCAGAAAGTTTGGAGAGATATTTGAAATTGGGAGACTTGACAGGTATGTTGCTTCAGAACCAAAAGGGTGTAAGTCTGGGTTTGGCACTTACTGGCATCAATGAATGCACCCAGATGAATTGCATCTGGTGCACAAAGGGTGTATGTAGGTTTCTGAAGCTGTCCCACATTTATCTTTAAATCAAGATAAAACTTGTGTCTAAGTGAGAAACAGTTTTGGGCCATTTTCCTCATTATCTGCTACCCCAACTTACACGCTTTTGGTTCTGAAGCAGTGATATATAGAATAATTGTTTTTTTATTTTATTTCAGGGACATACAAATCTCCTGCTGCTAAATTTCCCACGGCAGAGGAATTGTCGAGAATATCTGAAGATCTTAATCTTAGATGCACTGATGAAGAAATTGAAGGTTTTGTAGGTTAGTTGTCAGGAAAGTGGAGGGGGGAAGGGGCATTTCTATGGTATACCCAACTTAATAAATTAACTGCAGGCAATGAATGTACTTGTAGATGTATGTACATACCCAAGAATCAAATTTCACCAAGGCATTTGCTGCAATGCCCTCTCAATTTTACTTCTAACGAAGGCAAATATTGTCATGCCCTTTTTTCCAGCTTGCCTATGCCCTTTCATGAAGCAACTCATAATCGGCAGTCGGTTGACGAGACAAAAAAGACATTTCAGGTTTTTGTGTTGATGCTCCATAGGAAACTCATATTTGCCATTGTACCCAATGTGTTCTCAAAATTGCCTTGCTGCCCTCTTCATTCCTAGGAATCCAAGGCAATAATCGCCGTTTCCCCCCCCCCAAACACTGAAGTTTGACCCCTGCATACCAGATTTTGTTGCTACAAGTGTATTCTCTGGTAAATAAGGGAAGAATACGAATGTTGTGTATTGTAATCAGCATGTTAAAGCAGAAAACAACACCATGTCAAATGACTCATGACAATAAATGTGACTCGCATGATGTTAGAGATATAATTAAAGACATTTATCAAACTTTCAAAGGATATTGTATGTGTGTGGATGGACCAGACCAATCTTCATGTAATTTTGTATAAATACCATTTAGGAATTCCTCTTTCCAGTAAATAATTAAAAAAATTAAATGCTGAAATTTAAAAAAAAATTCTGTGTGTACCCAGTTACATGGAATGGCTGATGTTTTTAAATGCTGTTTATTTTTTTGATAACCTGAATGTTGTTAATCTGTAGATCACTTCAAAGGCATTGCTAAACATCTGCAGCGGGTAAACGAGTTAATAGAACCAAGTCTACCTGTGAAATATCCTCGTACACCTGGCTATAGACCATCTCCAGAGGACAATCCATACAATGCATGGTAACCAATATTTACTTATTGTCACCCTTATAACTAAGTGCCTAAGTCTTTTTTGTAGTTTTGAGAAAAGGCAAAATAATGCTACAATTACCGGTACTCATCAATGAATTTTTATTAACCATTATTATAATTATCGTAAAGTCGACAAGTGGGTTAGGAAGTGCACAATGGCGTAGGTATTTTTACAGATTATGGCAACTGTTACAAGAAGTGAGTTAGGCTATTAGTTAAGAAAATGGCAGAAAAATTACTTGGTTATGAGGGTGACATGTAACTTGGATCAGGGGTTGGGGTGGCGGAGGGGTTCATTCATAGATAACATTTTCTGATTTGTACAAATAGTACTCTTGGGGAAAAAGGCTGACTTGGCCAGATAAAGAATTTAAATTGATCATTAAAATATTCATCGAAATCTTTATGCATACAATTTGTGGAGAAATTAAATTTGCAACAAAGGACAAAATACCTATTACAGATTTTTTTTGGTACTCGTCTTTTTTGGTCATATTTTATTTTTCTTTGTTATTTCCCTGTTTTACTTTTTAAAATATTAATACTACATAATTATTTGTAAATTGGAAGAATGTGATAATTTGTTTTACTATTCTATATGTAAGGTGGTGAATTAGGAGCCCCAACCTTGACACTTTATAATACTTGTCTGGAGTAATAAACTTGTTTTTGCCTAATAACATTGTTTTTGTAGGTATTGGCGCTGTGACATTCAGTCTGGCAAGGGAGGTAAGCTGTCAGGGAAGACAGTGGGTATCAAAGATTCGATCCCAGTGGCTGGCGTTCCCATGATGAATGGAAGTAAACTTCTGGAGGGTTACACACCAGAATTTGATGCAACTGTTGTTACAAGAGTTTTAGATGCAGGTAATGGTTATTCAAGATAATAAAAACAAGTTTTCTAACCCAACAAAAACAATATAGTTTTATTTATAGGGTATATTACAGGGTGTCAGGTAATTAAATTTTTTTTTTAGAAATAAAACCTAAACAACCACAATTTAAAAAAAAAAGTTTTTGCCATCAAGAATTCTCATAACAGGGATTCACATTTAAGGCGCGCGATCGCGCCCCACCGCGCCTTTAGATTTCGACCAAGGATCGTGAATAATCGCGCTCCAAAAATACCATCGAATTCGGTAATTCTCAGTTTTTGCGAAAATATCCGAATGTAGTTAGAATTGATCACATAAAAAAATGTCAGTTTTAAACTATCACGAATTTTATAAATAAATCGACCCAAAATATGTAATAAAACTTCAACACGCATAATTGTCGGAGAATTAGAGCAAAACAAATATTTTAAAAAACGTCCAGTTTTCTCCATTAAATTGACTCATTGTCGTCTCTGCAGTATTATTAATTTGGCGTAACACGTAGATATCAGTGTAGTCAGCTATTGATTATTTTTGTATCCAAAATGCAGATGGAAAATCCATTTAATTAATAAACTGCGCAATTTGGAGACAAGTAATTGTGTTTTCGAAGAAAATAGGGAATTCCGTTTCAGATAGGTTTTTCCACGATTCCGTTACCACGGAATATCAGTGCTTCTAACTAAATATGAATACTGTACATGCCACCACTACCTCCCCAATGATGACATGAACAGACACCCTCACAGAAATTATGATTTAGAACTGATACACATTGCTAATTATTGAATCTCTGGCCTAATGTATCAATGATTCTGAATCAATTGAACCATTCAATTGATTTTAAGGAGTGTGATTATGGAGAGTGAAAAAGCTCCTCTGAACCTTACTTGGCGAGTGATTTATAGCTCTCTACTTTTCAAATGTGAAACCCTGTCGTAACCTATACTGAAAGTAGCCTATGTGGTGGTAGCAGGTTTCCTCTAAAAGATCATAGGTCGCAAAACACACTCTGATGCCTAATAGCTGCTGTATAAACAGTATGATCAGATGTTAAACAAACCTTTCATTTCCATCCATTTGTGCATTTGGTTCAAATATATAAATCATGTACACATAAAAAAAAAAAGATTTAAATGCTTAGGCCATCGTTATTTTGATTAAATGTTTCATGGATCTGCCAATGTGTTTACAAAAGTCCTGCTGGAAAAAAAAAATTTAAGGTTTTTTAAAAAAAACATTTCTCCCACAGATACGTTTTTTTAATTCCCGACCAAAAATTTAAAAATTCCGTAAAATCTTTCCAATGTTTTCTGTTGGAGTAAAATTGACAATTTTGATTATAAATGTAGGATTTTGTGATGTATATGCATCTGAAATTCCAGCCCCACCCACTTCAACAAAATTGGCCAAAAAAAATCTGTGAAACGTTTAAAAATACTGTGGCCTTAGGTTCAAAACTTATAGGGAAATAATCAACGGGCATTGTATGTTAATAAAATAATAGTCTTGTTATTTGTTTTTATTAAAAATGTATAATCAACTTTCTGTCAAATGTTTTTTTTTTTCAATCAAGGTGGACACATTGTTGGAAAGACGGCATGTGAAGACCTTTGCTTAAGTGGCAGTAGCATCACCTGTTCCATGGGCCCCATCAGGAACCCACATGATGAAACTAGGTCAGCCGGGGGATCTAGCAATGGCAGTGCCGCCCTGGTAAGTGGGTGTTAATTATTAAATGTTCGAAGCTTTAAGTGGTTGGAATGAGGGTGTGATGGAATAATTTCAATTCCATCCACAACTCGTTAATTTTTTAAAGAATCTTTTTTTTATGATAATTTTTTTTTTCTTAAACGCATACCCCCACGGACCCTTGACCTAATTAATTTCCAAACAAAGAATTTTAAATATGAATACTTCATTCAACTACTTACGTAACCACCTCATCTTGCTTATTATGAATGTTTTAAAAATAATTATCCTCATGGACAAATAAATAGAAGAAAAAAAAACTGTTTTTATTCCATTGAAGGTGTGACCTATATATTTCAATTCGAGTGACGAGTATTCCCCCATTAGCTGTTATTTTAAAACTTCTGAATATTTTTGTAACTGCAAAAATATTCTGTACCAATTTGTTTCGCCCCATTTGTTTTACGAGGAGTTCCATCTTGAAATTTTTTAATGTGAAAAAAATACTCTACATGGAATTCCTTATACCATGGTTCAGTTAAAATGTCTTGCATGAAACGAAAATGAGATCTAGTATAATAAATGCATGCGAGTTTCATTCGTAATCAATATTTAGACCACAAAGCCTCTTAAATTCTGTGGGACTATGCCTTAATTTATTTTTATCAGTGTTACGACATTGAATTTTTTATTATCATAGTGATATGTATTATATTTATTATATATATTTCTATTTATACTGTATGTAGTAGAAATATATATCAGCTCTTTTAAACTGATTTATTTAAAAAAAAATTGTATTTAACCAATGTGTGACTCACAATACATGTAGCTGACGTTTTCCTACTTATTTCTCTCCCAACTTCTTTCCCTTCTTGGGCACAAGTGCTGGCTTATGTTAGAAACTGTGCCCATGAGAGGCATGCTTCATAACGGCTTGCTAAAGTCCTTAGTCTGTTTATGCTGCTTGGAAAATGAATTTTTTGACAAATAAAAAAACAATGTATAACTTACCTCGTTAATGTTGATATTTTTGGAAATAAGTCCTATTTTTTGTGTAGGTTCTGTATTGTTTAAACGGCAGTTGAAAATATTTTTGTATTTTGAACCGATCTTAACCTTTGGTTTTTTAATTCTCAATTTAGATCTTAATTCTTTTAAGAGTTACTTCCCCAAAAAACTGGATTAATTTTCAGAAAAATTGTTGTGAGAGGCATCTCATTTTGGTCAAATGTTTTGACTTTAAAACAACAAAACAATAAATAATATAAAGGTATGAACAAATTAATATTATTTTGGGGTTTTGAAGGGCTTTTTAGTAGGTGCACGATTTGCGGTCTAGAAATGTGTAAAACAAAAAACCCCAAAACCCCCCTGTAAACCAAGCTTGGTAATTCATCATTTATGGTCAGATCAACCATATTCTCGCCCTCACACTGTGTCATTCAAATTTTTTATTTAAAAATTCTCTTGCTATTTGCTCCTGATATTCAGAATCAAAATCCTCACCTTCAGTAAACCCCAAACTAATATTTATTCCCAGTTAGCTCTTCAAAATCTCTGCATAGCACCATGCGGCCATTGCTCGTTACAAAAAACGTTATAAAAAAGAATCACTTTTACACCGAAAATTTTGATCGCTGAAGGAGTTCTAACGCTTCAAAAATCCGCCATTTGCAAGTGGGAACATCCTATGTATATAGAAATTGCGTTGATTTCCTCCCATAATGCAGAATTTAAGCAACAGGAAATACTCATTTTAAAGGGCTAGTTTGATTGTTTAGATTGTCGCCTCAAGTATTGGCATGACGTTGGCGAGATAAATCGCCTGCAGTTTCCAGAAGGTTAATTTTACCTCCTAGTTTCATTTTCTGCAGACATCGGACAAATCCATATAAAAACGGGTGTTAGGTAATTATTTGTATAATGTATTTTTATGGTATGTGGTTATTATTTTATAGATATATGTATATTTATCATAATTTAATATCAATGTCATTTTGCAAAGATTTATTTATTAAAGCAAAAACGATGAATGAGATACAAATATTACCAGTAATGACAGATGTTCCAAATGTTAAAATGGATTGTTACCCCCACTTTGTAATGACCTCGTCTGCCACCTTTTGTTTTCGATGGGAAATATTTTCTTGTTTAACACAAGATTGAATGGGTAATATTTTAAATTATTTTTTATATTGTTAAATCTGACTTTAATTTCATTTAAATCTGGGTATTTTTAAAATTGTAATGGCAGTTGGCAGGGAACAAAATTGACCTGGCACTGGGTGGAGACCAAGGTGGATCTATTCGCATTCCTGCAAGTTTCTGTGGCATTGTGGGTTTGAAGCCAACGTTTGGTCTTGTACCATACACTGGAGCATCTTGTATTGAAATCTCTCTCGACCATCTTGGACCAATGGCAAGAACTGTACAGGATTGTGCTCTGTTACTAGAGGTAAAGATAAAAACATTTTTTTTTTTTTTTTTTAAAGACTTGTATCTTTGTTCACACCAAAATTTATCCATACTAATTTGTTTGTATCGCAAAGTTTGCTGTAAGATCTGTTTGATCCTAGGGCAAAAATCACTTCTTGGAAGTAGAGAGGATGGAACATCTCTTTCCCCGTCCAAAAAGAGAGGATGTGTTCCCCCATCCTGCACAGGATTGATGCCATTATAGACTCCCTGTGTACTTCGGTATATTTGCACTAAGGAGTTCACTGGTAACATGGGTAACATTCAGTATTACATTGATACGATAAAGAGAAATACTGGTAAACATTATTTAGGCATTTTAATTTCAATTTTTCTAAGCAAAAAATGTGAGTGGAGATGGGGGAGGGGGCATATTAGTTGGGGAAGTGTCCCCCCGCCACCAGGATTTACACCCATGGTTTGATCACTTGTGCACCTTCTGTGTCTAACAGAACTATTCTTGACTAAGTATTTTATAGAATTACCATATACAAATTCTTATAGTCATTCTGAGCCAGGTTTTGATGATGCTGCTGCTACTAAATTAAATATGCCAAATTAAAAAGTAATATAAAAAAAAAATCTGACTTTAATTAAAAAAATTATTTGGTCTAAAGCAAACACATTTTTAATATAAAATTAAATACACTGCTTGTGTAAGTTGGGATAGCAGATAATGGAGAAAAGGGTCAAAAACTGTTTCTCACCTAGACACAAGTTGTATGTCGAATATCTTTTGATTTCAAGACAAATGTGGGAAAGCTTCAGAAACCTATATACACCATTTGTGCACCAGATGCAGCTCATTTGGCAGCATTCAGCGACACCAGTGAATTTGGAGTGGTTTGTAGTTGTGTTTTAAGAGATTCTTCAGTTGACCATGTGTGGCAAATACATATGTTGTCCTTCGATATTGTATAATATTCTTGGATGTTGTATAGTATTCTTATTATAAAAATGTGAGCCAGGATCTCGAGTAGTCAACAAAGCATTTGACTGAGATGTCCATTCCAACCAGTGGTCCACAACTGCCATGTGCTGTCCTGTCTGTGTGACAGTGAATATAAAAGACCCTTTGCTGTTTATCGGAAAGTTTAGCCCATGTGGCATTAGTGGGTTTCCTCTAAATATGTCAAAATGACAAAGTTTAACAACCAGTAGCCGATGACAAGATAAAAAATCTAAGTGCTTTAGAGGCGTCGTTAAATAAAACAAACTTTACTTTTGTCACAGGATCAAACCCCATTGGTAGACTCATTGTTTAACTCTTTGACTGACAAACACAATATAGTGGGTTTCTATCCTTTACCACTGGTATACTAAGTCGGCAATACGATTTATGTGAAGAAAAATGTATAACAATTTTAAACATGTTTAACTTCATTACATTGATTTGTTATTCCCCATTGCCAGCAATCTTACTGATAAGTTATAACCATTTTACTATAAGTATACTCGTAGTGGCAAAATCTGATACACGGCAGTCAAAGTGTTAAAACATTAAATTAATTGATGGAGGCAAAGCCCCTCCCCCCATTACGCTCCCACCTATTCTAATTTTAAGTATTTAAAGGATTGGTTTTGATTACCAGAAAGTGATACATGTTTCATATGAACTGCTCTTTATAGACACCAGAGTTCATGCATGTACAGTATCACGTTTTTATTGACTTGTACACTGACTTGTAGATTGATGGATCACTTTGATCAAATTGGAATGCAATATTGAGTAACAGCTGGGAAATGTTAAACAACGCTCAAATTGCTATCACTATGTACATGTAGTTAAAATTTGCAATTATGATTACAGAATAATGCATCACTGTCAAATATGAATACATAACACATGTGTATGTATGTACAATGCTGCATAATGTATCATGTTACATGATTATATGAAAGTCAATAGCAACGCTATGTATATATATATATATATATATATCTATATAATATTATTTATGTATGTAACTTATGCCCTTTGGGGATAAACTTAATCAAGTTAATGGCTTTGATTTTATATCTCAGATTTTAATGTACTCATGGTACAGACTGGAAAATCATGCTTACGGTACAAGTATTAAATGCATACTTCCACGGACCCATGACCTAATTAATTTCGAAACAAAGAATTAATTTTAAATATAAACATTTGTATTTTCCATAGAAATACTTCATTCAGCAACTTACATAACTACCGCATTTCACTTATTATCAATATTTTAAAAATAATAATTAATTATGCAAATAAATAAATAAAAAAGTTAAAATAATGGATTTTTTTTCCATTGAAGGTCTGACGTATACATGCATATTTCCCTTATCAGCCATTATTTTAAAACTTCTGAATGTTTTTTGATGCTGCAAAATCATTTCGTACCAATTTATTTTGCACCATGAGGAGTTCCAAACTTGAAACTTGAAATAAATATGTCAAAATGACCATGTGATTGACATCCACTAGCAGATGATAAGATAAAAATCATTGTGCTCTAGAGGCGTAGTTAAACAAAACAAACTTTACTTTAAGTTATAAATTCAGGTGATTTGCCCAGTGATACAAACTACCTACTTCAGAACATATGGCATGAAAACAGTAATTGTCACTCTTACACTCTAAGTTCAGTAAAATTTCAAAAGTACAAACTGTAGTTTACTTCACTTGACAGCCACACTACGATTTTTGCCTTACGTGCTATGAATAAAGCATATTTTCAGCATTTTCATTTTGACAGATGACCCAATTTCTTTCTTCTTTTTCAATTAAAACTTCTTATTAATCATGTAGTAATCCAATGAAAAATATATCGTTCTAGCAAATTCGCATAAAACGTCATTTTCTGTTTAGGGGTTGACATTATTACACCTGTTCTTTACTATCAAGTTATATGTACATGTAGTTGTAAACCAGTCTTCGTTGCTATGGTATTGTACTGGCTTAATTTTTTTGTGTTGTACTTATTTTAAAAATAAAATCTGCAAGCCAGCTCATTGAAGCATTACTAAAAATATTTTGCATGTCCTTACAGTATTTTGGACTAGGCTGATTGATAAAATGGCAAAAGTTTCAATGTTAAAATCATATTGGAAATTTTTATATTGAAGGTTATGAACATATATGAACTATTTTAAAAGGATATTTGAATGAAAAAAATTAGACAACTTACAAACAATGGATTTACAGGGAATTTAAGGGAAAATATTTTTTTAAATGTTCGAAAAAGTACCAAAAATAAGTGATACACAGACTATAATCAAACCAGTCATAAAACACATGCAACCATTTATTTCAAATTATGCATACAAAAAGGAAAACAAATTAACTTGTGTTTGATGTTTTTTCATCAGTTGACGAGATATATGTAAGTCTCATCATCTCGCTTTGCTGCTGGGTATGCAGCAGAAACCCATCATTGTAGGATTTTTATTTTTACTAATTTGGTGGTTAAAATTTTCCAGATGTTTCCTCCACACTCAACTGCTAAGACATCTGGATTGATTTCGGAAGGTTCACGAGATTTGAACAGTCTCTTGCAAAGAGCAGTTGATTTCCTGTCAAGTAAAACTCAGTTCCAAGTTCCGTTGTTATGGCCACGTTTACAACCAATGGCGTAAGTATTGTTTACTAAAAATATTGGGCTATTTTTGTTATACATAAGTGAAAAAACTGACATTTTAAGCATTTATATCTCGTGATTTTGTTTCAGCTAGAAATTTTGATTAAATGGTTTTGTTATCATATGCTATATCTTTCATTAATTATGATTGTAAGATCAAAAGATTATTAAAGTTTTATGTTTTAGTTTTTAAACAGCTTTAAACCTTTTAGTAATAAAGCATAGAAATACATATATATGTACAACTATATGTACATGACTTAGCAGGGATTTACCAGACTCTCAAAACCTGCTTTACAGAGGCAATAAAAGGTCATCTGGACCCTCAAAATCAGAGAGACTGCATCCCAAGGGAGTCCATAAAATATCAAAACTGTTTTGGTTATATAATCGACTAAGTCATGAATAAACAATAGTGGGTGAGGTGGGACGTTTTACTGCCACAAAAAAGAATTCATTTATTTAATATAAAACAGATAAAAATTAAGACAGAATAAAAATTTGTTCTTAATGCAAAACCTGTTTTCTGCAACTCTTGACTAAATTGTGGACCCTTAGGTTTTAGTTTGGGACTCTCAGAAAAGAAACAGGTGAGTGCCAGGGACCCCTCTTTTATAAAATCCAGGTGAAACCCTGACTTAAATGTAGTATACTGTTAAAAAATACAATTTTTCTGCAATCAGTTTCTCTTGTTTTATTTCACATTTTTGTAAGGACCAGGGGCCTGTTTCACAAAACCTGCGTACAAGTAAAACTAGTCGTACGACCACTTTAGGTGTTTCTCGAAATCTTCGTACCTACGATAATTCGTAAAACATATCGTAAATCTACGACAGCTTTGGACCACTCGTATGGCTTTCATTTCACTCGTACTTTCACTGATATCGTTGCAACTGCATGTTTTCATATGATATGCATGAAACATGGCATGCCTTTGCCTCGAGAAAACAAATATTGGGCAATCATGAAAACGATGAAAATAATAATAATATTGAACACCGGGGGGGGGGGTCAGGACCCCCTCCCTTTTCTCAATTTTTAATTATTATTTTTTACCTTAGTACGAGTGGAATGAGGTGAAAATTTACAATTTTTTCACCTATTTCTATTCACTCTATTTCACCATCTAAAATACACTAAACATATACATGTAAAATATGTTTCATGTACAACATGTGATACACAACACATGCTACTTATTCTGCACTAGTAAATGCATTATACTAGTAATATCACTCACACTCATTTTGAGTGTGATATTTTCATGAAAAATGTGTTCACAAACCTAAATTTCTATATTGGCACAGTTATTGAAAATAAATTAAAAACCACTTCCAAAGAAGCATTTGTATATAATTATGATTCATTGCAGCTGTATTCACAATTAGGAAGTGATATAATGTTTAGAGCTGCAGTTTGTTAGAGCTGCAGTCTGTTTCCAATTTTGAAAACGGAAATTTAAAATCTAATTTACGGGCATACCTGTTTTAGAAGATATCGTATCTTATAGTTTAACATCACCATATAGATTCATGATGAATTCCGACGTGCTACAGTCGGAAACAATTTTTTGGACGAACCTTAAAGTTAAATTACATGTAGAAAATAATACATTCACACCGATGTTAAATTTACGAGACGTAATTTACAAGTCATAAAATTCCTAATAATTGTGCCATAGAGTGGTGCATACATATATGAATCATATCTCACTGTAATAATTTCAGGATATGGTAGCCAATATATTACACTATTCAAAACTGCAAAGTATTACAGCATGGTGAATGGATGAATTTCTTTTTTTTTGCTTAACTTCAATTGCACCCGTTCGTGAGAATGAGTCTTTTATGTCTTAGCCAATTTATGCTTTGATACATGTATGTGCAATGAAACGAGCTCTAGGTATTAGAGGCATAAACGTTTCAAGGGATCAGAAACATCAGAAGTTTTAGCGTGGCGAAAATATATAACAAGTGAGAAAAAAAAATTGGTTGGGCTAGATAGGCTTATTGGTAAAATATAATTTTATAAAAGGAAGTAATTATGTTGGGATATCCAAAAATCGCTCGAGATTCTTCGGCTTATCTGTAAATTGAAAACGAGCTCTCGCAAAAATATGACTGATTACAGTCATCTTCTTTCACATTATATGTATTTAACGTTATGCATAAAATCCAGTCTAGCAATCGACCGCGAGCTCTTGCGCTCCTGAACTTTCATTGACGTTGACGGAATTGGCCGAGGTATTCGGAATGATCCGATCTTTATCGAAACAGCAGCCATTTATGACATGAATACGGAAGGAACAAAAAATTAGGATGTTGGCCAAAGAATTGGTAGTAGTGATGACGTCTTAAATCTATGGGTTGAAATACCGCTTCATTTACCATAGCAGATTCTTGCTCAGCAGCATGGCTGCATCATATTTTAGGAGAAACATATGTCATAGAAAAACTAGTTCGTTGAACCTTTTAAATGACAGAGTGTTATATTGTGAGGCACACATTGAGAAACAGTTTGTACAAGAACGCGTTTTGTCAACGGACGCTCATTTTTCACGTGATCTCAAGTCTCATTATGGTTGTATTAATGCAATAGAGTTCTCCAATAATGGGGAAGAGTTTATAATATCAGGTACATGTTTTGCTGGGTATTAACATTAGACTTAGCATAGATTGTGAATAAAAACATCCCAAATAATAATTTTACACCAGCTTATTATGCCTTATACTCAGTTATAGATATATATTTCAGTTCATATTCATTGTCAGTAAACGTGCTGCTAAAAATAGTGTTGTGTTATAAAACAAACTACTCTTAAACAATAAATGATGTTTGCTAGTTGTTTCATACCTCTGCCTACTCATGCCGTCATGGGTGTATCCCCGTCATGCCAAATTGCATCCCATTAACAGGAACTGGCTACTGGCATGTGCAGTTGAGTCACATAGTACACTTAACGACATCAGTGTTTACGTTGTTGAATTTAGTAATGCAATCAATAACAAAATTATTTCTAACTCACCTGTATTTTGCGAGAAAAACTATTTCTAATGTGTTGTCAAATGTTATAATTAATTTGCTAGTGCCAAATTGCGTCCCATTCTTGCGACTATCGCACGTAGCTGTCAGAAACATGTTCCCGCCAAAACGAATTCCATGGTATCGTGATTGCAAACCAAACACAGATGTGTTTGACCTAAGTGGTGAACGATTCCAATTGCTGTTATGTGACAAATCACTTTTTAAAACCTGCCCTAATATATCATTAAATCTCAAGAGTGGAAAAGAGCGGTAATCTACACTTGTCCCAAAAATAATTTTTGACTTCTTTTCTGTGTATTTTTTACATCTATGTGACCAAGTCTTGTATTGCCAATGTGTGTGGTGAGATATTTTAAAATTCACAAGCATTGTTTATTCGGAAGTAACATACGACGCAGTTTGGACAGAGGACGCAATTTGGCACTTTAGGATACATTAACTTTCTTTAAAATTATGATCTTTGAAAAAAAATTACTAGCCTATTTTAAAATGAATTTTGCTGTGAGCAAATTGTCATTATATTATGTATAAATGGAGGTATAGTACCTTCTGATGCTCAAAATCAAGTAATAAGAAGGGAGGGAAAGGGTATGAACATGTAATGGCAATCTACAACAAGAGGTATAAATGCGTACTGCTTTTTTACTGAGGTATAACTTGTACAATTTCAGCCACTGGTTGAATGTAATCGGGTCTGCTAATTTAAGTGATAATTTAAATGAGAATCAGCTACCACATATGTACAAGAAGTCTGAATACCCTCTCTTTTCCTGAGGATGTGGAACTCTTAATTATAGAAAATAATTTTATATTTAATGATTGAAATGTTTTTCTATTTGTAATAATAATGTTAATAATTTTATGTTTGTTGTGAACATGAAAAATTGCTTTATGTTTTAATACAGAAGTTAGTTTTTCAGTTAATATATAAAAGATTAAAAATGCAGAGTTTAGAACTAAATAAATGACCACATATTTAATACCATGTACTTTCATTCTTGCACAAGTCTGGAATGCCATTACTTATCCTTACCCAATACACTGTGAACTAAAAATATATGTGTAGACCTTGATCATTTGTTGACTATATTTGTGTTGCACACGTTTATAATTTACTTTCATGTATTATATCAGATGCTAAATAAAGACATTTGTATACAAGAATAAAAACTATTTTTCTTTTTGTGTGTGTGATACTATGCATATATCATTTAAATATATAAAGATTTGTTATGGTTTACCTGTACCTAAATACAATCATAAACATGTAACTAATTTACTCTTCTTTTTTTAGTCAGTTCCACATCCATTTTAGTCATCCTTGTTGTATTAATATGTTAATTATGACAATTAAATTATACATACAAAAAGGGACAAAATATTATTTGTTGTTGTCATGATCTTGTGGCTATTGATTTTCCATCTACCAGGTAATTGACCAATGGGTAGAAACCCAGTAAACACTTGCATACATAAAGCACATGTCTTGTTAATTATGAATATTTTAAAATAATTCCTTTTTTTTTTAAATAGTCCTAAACTAAAATCAGAATTGAAAATCGAACTGTTTGGTGAGCATTTGTTTTATGGCTCAATCACAAATACATCGTAAGTGGGTAAGATGACCATACGATGTGTGCTTTTGATGATATCCTACGGACATTGTTGAGTTTGGCATCATAGGGTCATCAGAAACTATTAACGTGGAAATTATTTTTTTTTTTAAACCATATGATTTTTAAAGTCAGGAACACACAGCAGACATATTGTAAGAGTGAAATGGTGTCATGTGGATTTTATAAGACATCGCTGGGAGGCCACACGATGCCCCAACGATGTCTGGGGCATTGTACGGTGGCAGTATGGTCAACTTAAGATGTCCTTAAGATATGATTTGATGTGACATTGACACAGATTTTTGGGAGAATCCTATGATTCTTTCCTGATTTCATGGACACTGGGATGCCGTACGTTAACACACCCTCCCCCACCACACGGCAACTGGTGCATTTGTGACTGAGCCATTATCACTTTAATATTTTAGATTTTGTTATCAAGATGTTATTTTTACTATGACATCGTTACCAAAATGTTTACAAACATCACTAAGCATATTATGTTTCCCTAATAGCTTACAGTTCTCTTGATTATCTCATGCTGAAAGAAAACATCAAACAACAATGTATGATTGTAGTATATATTTTTATAAATATTTGTATGGGACATCGAAATAATTATATACATATTATGAGAATAAACATTTCAAAATGTGGCTCAGATAGCCTGCTATATAGTTTTCATAAAAATCAAGTAAAATTTATTTTCAAATTTGTTTATCAGTGGTATACAGAGTTGAAAATATTTTTACTATTGTCTTTTCACAGCCATGTTGCAGAGAGAAATGTTTTGCACAAAACTATTTTCCTTATCGATGTCAAGGAACATGTGAACACCAATTATCACAGTCACAAGCACAGTGTAAACATGAAGTTTATATAAAGATGAAATTTTGAGAGTCCAATGAGTCACTTGAGCAAGTCTTGTCTTTCAGGGTTTCCATGTGATCACTTTTACTGCAATAGTTGCTGCCTTGACAACAGCTGGAATCTCATCATTTATTCTTTGCCTTATCTGGAAAAACAAAAAATGGTTTTCAAAATATTAATTTTGTTTTTAAAGAAGTGCATTGTTTTATTTTATGTTTAAGCTGGAAAGATAGCTTTCCCCATGATAATTTCATACTCTGCTAACAATAACAAAAGACTTAGTAATAAAATGGACTCACCATGTCTACAACTTGTAGAAGAGTTTCCCGCCCTTCTGGAGCTTCTGATAGACAAGTTAGTGCCTGAAAAATACAGTGAATAGTTAATAAAAGATGCTGTGTCTCTTAGGGCAAATTAGAGTTTGAAGAACAAATTAATGCCTTAAAGATATAACTGTACACTTAATAAAAATTACAGGTTGATAGATAAGTAAATGTCTTAACATATTTTAACATATACTAGTAGTGAATAATTAATGAAAGTACAATGTACAATAAAGCAAATTACAGTTTGAAAGACAAGTTCATGCCTTAAAAATAAAGTAAAATGTTCTTAAAAATACAGTGTACAGTTGATAAAAATATAGTGTACAATGGTGCAAATTATAGGTGCCTTAAAAATAAAGTGAACAGTTAATAAATATACAGTTTGCATAATTGTGCTAATTACAGGTTGACAGATAAGTTGGTGCCTGAAAATAAGCGTACATTTAATAAAATTACACTGTAGAATAATGTTAATCATATTTTCATGTAACAAGGTTATTTCACTTATTTATGAACAACTAATGATGAAGAGATACTGGTATACCAGACCAAACACAGTCAATGAGCAAATTTACCCCCTTAGAAGAAGAAATTACCACCCAAGGGGTTAAATTTACCCCAGGTTAGGAACCCATGCTCTAGACAGACATGCACGTCATGTTTTTGACCATCTAGCCATGCTAAAAAATTTGAAAACTAAACATGTCATGGGTACATTCTTTGACCTTTAAGCTTCAGGTACATACCCATGGTGGTTGTGTATAAATCTTTCTGGATGAAAAACGTTAAATTGGTACATACACATAAACATACAAGCTGACAAAATAAAATACATAATTAGCAGTATAAAAATTGTCATCAACATTCATAAAAAAACACATTCTGCAGTACATGTACATATTTGTCTAAAACAAGTCAACTTACCTTTAATGCATTCGCTCTGACCTCACTAACAGGGTCATTTACAAGGTGGATGAGTGGTGGAATAGCTTGTGCATTTATTGCTGTGTATTTTCCTTTTGTTGTGATTGTTATGCTAAAACAAACAGAGAATGTACATACTGTTATGTGTTATACTGTAAATCACAAAACATTAACGTTAAAACTGAGAAGAAATATCAAGTGATATAATAACATGAAAATTTAGTGAACATAACTGATTTATGATGAATTTGGCAGTTTTAGAATTAATTAACATAAACATTGAACCACATTTGAACTTGCTTCATATTGACAACTGATTGAAACTGGTTGACTGTCATTCACCATGCATTATGACGTACCTGCTGATAGCCCCAGCTGCATTAGCATGTACATCGGAGTTGGGATCTCTGAGTAAGTCGACTAGTGGTGGGATACAGTCCACTTCCACAGCTTTGTTTTTACCAGCAAGAGGAACACTAAAAACAAGAAGGAAACACAATTACTGTACACTACTGATTTACTGAACTGTAATAATACCCGAGTTAAAGATTAAAACTAAGTTTCCACTGCCTGTTAGATGACCAGATCCGGTTTCATGTGACTAAAAAACAAAATGGCGTGAGAAAAATAACTAACAATATTAATTTCTATTCATTTTTAAGCATGCATGTAATTAATTGAAGATTCACAGATGACTTGGTTGACTAAAATGGATGTGAAACTAACCAAAGATTTCTTCAGGATATTACTATTATTAGTTATTTGACTAACTTTACTAACAGTAGAGGAAAACCAGATCTCATTAGATAAAAATGTGTTATTATATTAAAGCAATGAGAAAAATGCTATATGACTTTACTTACATCACCCATATTAATAATTAGCAATGCCTTCTTAAGTGATCACTTCTGTAAGTGTAACATCCCTAATCTGAAGGATAAACTGAAAACATATTGAAGAATACTCTACCTCAAATCCATAATATCTCTTGCAGCTTTCGCTCGAATAACTGGACTTTCATGTCTCAGTAATACAGTGAAAGCCTCCATAGCCCCTGCTTCAAGAGCTTTCTGTGTGTCAACTCTCATGCAGAAATGCAGTGTATCAAGAATAATAGTTTTTATTTCATCAAGTTCTATCTGCAATTTCTGCACTAAATTATTCACAAGATCAGCTTGTACGATACCTTCTGCACCTGTTAGAGAGAAACAAAACATTAAACCTAACAAAACAACTTTGAAAACTCTCCATGTGGTCATAGCAATACAAAAACAATTATTTCACTTAAAAATTATAATAAACTGTTATCAAGAAACAAACAACAATAAAGCTGTAGTTTTTCATCATACATATATAAATATTTCCTAAATAAAATGTTAACCCAGATCTGCTTACCTTTCTGGTTTCTCCATAATATTTCTGGACAGACACCTCAAACTATGGCATTCCGGCAATG
>JAULBS010081653.1:0-19021 GCA_032355785.1 Symmetromphalus regularis | reverse complement strand
ACTGGTTTAACAAAGGCCGTGGTATGTGTTATTCTGTCTGTGGGATAGTGCATATAAAAGATCCCTTGCTGTTTATAAAAAGCAGCGGGTTTCGTGTCTCTTACTAACACTAACCTCTGTCCTGGACAGACATCACAGGAACCTGAGTTGTGTGCCCAGGACAGGGTGCTTGAACCTTAATTGGATATAAGCACGAAAATTTATACAACCAACCAACCTATGACTGACTGATCACGTATATAAATGACACATGTCTTAGCCAATAATTAATAAATCAATGTGCTCTAGGTGGTGCCATTAAACAAAACAAAACAAAAAACATACAAAAAAACTAAACAAAAAATACCCAACCATTCTTGTTTTTGTCACTTATTTGACCCGGTCAGTTGTTTTATGATACAGACATTAATTTTTCTTTCTGTCACTTACTGCAAGCAGTCTAACTTCGATAGAGCGGATGTGGCTTCGCTGAACGGAATCAGTGCGGAACCAGTACAACATGTTCTCAGCAAGGAAGAACAAAACAGGAATGTGATACTTCTCCATAGGTGACACGTCCAGTGAGTTTATCATCACATCAAGGCAATCTAAGAAAAATAGCATGTTTTCATCACAATGAAGGCAATCTGAGAAAATCTATTTACCATCATATCAAGGCAATCTAAGAAAAATAGCAGGTTTTCATAAAATCAAGGCAATCTATGAAAATCTATTTACCATCACATCAAGGCAATCTAAGAAAAACAGCAAGTTTTCATCACATTAAGGCCAATCAGAGAAAATCGATTCACCATCACATCAAGGCAATCTAAGAAAAACAGCAAGTTTTCATCACATCAAGGCAATCTGTGAAAATCTATTTATCATCACATCAAGGAATCTAAGAAAATGAGCAAGTTTTCATCAAATCAAGGCAATATGAGCAAATCTATTTACCATCACATCAAGGCAATCTAAGAAAAAGAGCAAGTTTTCATCACATCAAGGCAATCTGAGAAAATCTATTTACCATCACATCAAGGCAATCTAAGAAAAACAGCAAGTTTTCATAACAAGGCAATCTAAGAAAAACAGTAAGTTTTCATCATATCAAAAAAAAAAACTTTTCATCATATCAAGGCACTCTGATAAAATCTATTTACCATCACATCAAGGTAATATAAAAAGTAGTGAGTTATCATCATATCATGGCAATCTGAAAAAACCCACAAGTAAATCATCACCCTCTGTAAAAAAAAACCATCTAGTTCATCATCAATATAAGTTACTAATAAAACTAATTACTACATACCTTGTTGTATCTTGCCTTTACAGTGAGCTAACTGTGCCATTTCAGTCCATGCCAAAGGAAGATTTACATGATTCCCAACTCCAAAATCTTTTAAACCAGCTCGTCGCTGCAAAACACAAATATGGCATTTTTACATTCTTAGATACAAAATTATGGGATAAATTCATACTTCAAGTTATCTATTAGAAGGAAAATTTATTAAATTTATAATTTAGATATTTCGAAATCAGTAGTGATAACCAATCGATAATATTCAAATCAGTAGTGATAACCAATCGATAATAATCAAATCGGTAGTGATAACCAATCAATAATATTCAAATTAGTAGTGATAACCAATCGATAATATTCAAATTAGTAGTGATAAGCAATCGATAATATTCAAAACGGTAGTGATAACTAATCAATAATATTCAAATGAGTAGTGATAACCAATCGAAAATTATCAAATCGGTAGTGATAACCAATCGATAATATTCAAACCGGTAGTGATAACCAATCAATATTCAAATTAGTAACGATAACCAATCGATAATATTCAAATAAGTAGCAATAATAGCACTACTTATTAGATCAATATATATATCTGACTTTTCAAAATAATCATGTAACATGCCCAGTTATTGTTGTAATGCAAATATCTTAATAATCAATGTGACTGTAATATTTATTTAGCATCTTCAACAAAACCAAGCGCTGTCATACCTTTATTCTCTCCAGCATCTTGTATGCAATATCCTCCAGCTTATCTTGTCCAGGCACATGTGCTACACTGTTATATTCCTGTACAAACTCTTCTGAAACTTCCAAAGGGTTTCTGAATATCATTAAAATATATTATTTCAATTAAACAATTCTATTCATCTTTTTTTATTTAACAACAGCATACACAATATGTACCATGAAAATGATGAGGTAGAAATCAGTAAATAGACATAATTTACAATCACATTTTTTGAAGGTTCTATAATTAAATCATTGAAAAGTAACTGTAATTTTTCTATTTGCAAGTGATCACCAGGCCCTTGCAAAGCTGGTAATAGGTCCATTTCAAAGTATTTTCTGTAATCTGTACTAAATACCAGGGGGTGTAACCCCCTCAAATGCACAGACTTATGCCAACTTGCCCATCTGAA
Organism: Symmetromphalus regularis; assembly: GCA_032355785.1. Classification (NCBI taxonomy): domain Eukaryota; kingdom Metazoa; phylum Mollusca; class Gastropoda; order Neomphalida; family Neomphalidae; genus Symmetromphalus; species Symmetromphalus regularis. The sequence continues at coordinate 16,594 of JAULBS010081653.1, read as the reverse complement.
CCCTCCCTCCCCCACCCCATTCTGGTTTGGTGATCACAATTTGTCAAACTACTGTCTCCTATAATTAACATCTAGGTTAAAAATTTTAAAGTACCAATAACAAGAAGAACCGATTTCATTATGGATATTATTCACGCGTCATTTTCACAGGTGGCACCCATGCTGGAAACACACTTTTTAATTACACAGGTCATAAACTAATACAATTTCAAACAACTTGTTAGTTACTTGAGGCTTAAAGCAATGCACAATAGTGGTAAAAGTTTATAGAAATTCAGTTTCTCTTGGGAACAGTGGTCTGTATTTCCAGAATGGTGATAAAAGTGAGGTAATTTACTCATCATGCATAATATCTACTGTTAAACACGTAACATTATATTGTTTAGATTTTATATATAGAACATAATACCTGGTGGAAGTAACACCTTTTCTGGTTTTAATGGTTTCTAAGTAGGTTTGTTTGAGAAGTCGTTCTTGCAACTCCAGTCTTTGGCTTTGGGAGATAATCCCAAATTTGTGTTGAACGGGATGTCTAGTGATGGGCATGGTGAAAGTTGATCAGAACTCTTGCTTGTTGCAGTAGCAAACCAGTTCATAGATAATTCACAGGACCTGTCAAATGATTGATATCATTATTTATAAACCTGATGAAATTAATATGCAAGGTTCAGTTTCCTTATTGATAATGTGAAACAGTTCATAACTGTGCTGGGGGAGGGGGTAGGAGCACGAGGTGATTTGTTAAACCATACAATCACAGAAATATATAAACATCTTTACACTTGATCTTTACAAACAATGTATTTGAAATGGAATGGCTTTGAGGTTAAATATCTGGTCAGCTCACATTTAAAATAAGACCAATGGCTATTAGAAAATGGATTTTTTATTTTTTCATCATCTTTTTTTCAGACATGGTCACTTATTGTGTGATGAACTTAAAATTTACATACACTGTAGTCCCACAGCATTTTGGCCCAAAGTTGAGCACCTAAGACCATTCATATATTATATATATATATATATATATATAAAACATAATACCTGGTGGAATAAATTCATAAAACAACAAAAGAATATTGTGTGTTGAACCTCACTGGTCCAGTGGCAAACATCGCACACTCAAGCTGATGACAGTGGTTCAAAACCCATCAAGAGGCTGGCTAACATTTGACTATGTGTCAAAATAACCAAATGTTTGACATCCAACAGCTGATGAATTAATAAATCAATTTTCTGTAGTGGTGTCATCAAACAACTGCCACACAAATGCCTTCCCCTCAACGCCCCCACCCCCCCCCCCCCCCCCCAAAAAAAAGAAGGAATTCTGTGAATACTGATGGTCGCTCTTTGTTTTGGTGCCTGAGCTTTTTATGTTATCGAAGTAAATTCAGTTTACTATAAAACATCTGTTTTTCAGGTTTTTTTTAACATAACAAAACATAATTCAAAGTGTTAATAAGTGATGAATCAAAAATAATCTTTCACTATTAAACACGAAAACAGGATAATAATGAAAATACATAATACTAATGTAAGTGGGATGATTTTTGCTAAAATCAACCAAGACAAGCCAAAATGAAACATATAGAAAACACTGAATAAAAATATAATTATATAATAACCGTACAAAATTAAAACAGATAAAGCAGAACTCTAATTGTGGAATATTTTACTTTTAAAACAAATATTGTTTCTTTTCAGTTTCTATGGATGCTTAACCGGTATCTTTCGATATTGCGCCTCTATTCGGATAATTTCCAGATTCGGACATGAGACGGGAAGGTGGACCATTTAAATGCGGAATCATTTTGTCTTGGTGAGGAAAAGTTCAACATGACCCAGAGAGCTATGAAACTGCCTGTGTGTATTTAATATTAAAAGAAAATGAATTGACAGTTGTCAAAAAAGACCATAATATAGAGAGAACGTGTAAAAATGTGAAATTAGAAAGACGAACATTACTTATTTTCTTTCGCAAAATGTTTTAAAAGATATTGATACACGTATTATATTTAATACTTTAATAAACATTCAGTTTGAAGGGTGAAATAAAAAGACTTGCTTTGGTGACGGTGGATGTGTTGGGGCTAGAGCTTGCAATAAGGACATTTAAAATTGTTCTTGTGATGCTGCTACTTTATATTTGTTTAATAGTACTCTCGATTGACTTCTAACGTGCTTGGTACCAGTTGACTTTCATTTACATCACATTTCTTGTTGCTGAACAATGTCACTGAGGACGAGGGTACGCACTAGTTTAATATGCATTTTTTTTCCATTTTTGTATATTATTTTATGGATTTTAGTGAATATATGTGTGTTGGTTACAAATCCCATGGATGATTCTGACACCCAAAGCATTTCATTGATGGTTATCGAAGAATTACAGATTTCATTTACAAACAACAAAATTGTAACCGGAACTTAAACTGGGAGTGTAAATGCGGACACATTTTTAATGCTATTGCTATTTCTTTGTAATAAAAATAGAACCAGAAAACGATAAATAGTAATAATAATTTCATTCTGAATATATGGGATTAATAGATGTTTATTCAATTATAAGATTAGAAATTAATATTAAATAATTAACTTTTGTTTAGTATTTAGGTGTAATTATAAAATAGTAAATATTTTTAAAATGTTAAACATATTAATATATTTATAGGTCACACTTATTTAATACATGTATATTAAATTTTTATCTTTATTATCTTATTCTTTCATGTGATTATCATTACATCAAATTAAGGTTCAGTCGTAGACTTATACCTAAAGACTCATCCAGTGAAACAGTGAACAGTTACAATTTACTATCTTCAGTTATAGGATCAGGCTAAATGTATAAATGACATCGTCTGACAGATGTGATATTTAATCTCGATATTGACTCCATATTAGAGTGATTGCTATGCAAGGCTCTATGGGTAGATGTGTGCCACTTTGACTGATCAGTAGTCTATAACTGGTTTATCAAAGGCTGTGCCATATGCTGTCCTGTCTGGAAAAGTGCATATAAAGATCCCTTGCTGCTAATCGGAAAGAGTAGCCTATGTACTTAGGCAGCAGCAGGTTTGCTCTAAAGACCATGAATCGCAAAACACTCTATGTCTGATATGTAATAGCCAGTGAATAAAGAACGTGCTGGTGTGTCGTTAAACAAAAAAAATCCTTATATCTGACGGATTGGTTCCATAGTTTCAGTGAGAGAGACCTGACCATCATTAGGATCTCTGGGTCCAGCAAAAGAATAGGTGGGATTTAGAGGTCGAACATCTTCCCTTCCCAAAGCATTTTCTAATTATTATTATTATTTAATTATTTTTTTTTTTAAATATCCTGTTTACATTTTTTTTTAATTGTCCTAACCATTATTAATATGATACAAAAATGTTTGTACATTTGAGCCAAAAACAAGCCAGAATTGCATTAAACTTTAAAGGAGGTCAGGTTTTTGGGAGGAGAGTGGAGATTTGGAGGTTTTTTTTTCAAGTGATGTCTTTGCACTTGTGATGCTTGCAATTTCTGAATTTAGATGCCTACTGCAGTTTCGACAGCTCCCCAAAAAAGGTTTTACACATCTCTAACTCTCTAACCTTCATCTTCATTTTCTTTCATACAAGATGTGCTATGCAGGATGGTGAAACTTGACTGAGTAATCGTAAATGTTTCTAATTAATTATTTCATTTCAGGTTCTTGCAGCATTTCGCAAACTGCATAGAACAAGAATGATGGTGTTCTTTGGGGATGAATTTGCTCTTGATGGTAAATATTGGTTTTGTAATAAATAAATGGAAAAAAATAATAATAATCCATAAATTTTATCTGTATAAGATATATAATATCTAGAGTAATTTTTTTTTAATTATTATTATTATTTTATTATTACTATAATTTTTTTTTTTCAGGGGGTGTTGTCAGTTGATCTAATGGAAAATATTTTATTTCAGGCTAAAAAGATGATGTGTATTGTAATATTCTGTAAAACACTTCTTTATTGAATCGTGGCTCTGCTACAACTGATAACAATACATACACATATACAAGCGTAATGGTTTATAAGTCAGTGACACATATCTTGAGCTGGGTGGTCTTCAGTCTTAATTTATACAGACATTAGCTGTTGAGAGTAAGATAATAACAGCAATACAAAAATAGATTGGATATTACATCTATGTGAACTCTCAGCCTTATATCCAAGCCAGAATAGAAAGGCTGGGGGGGGTCAGGTGGACCAGTTGGCATGGACCTATGATTTTCAGGGCCTACTCTACAGGCACTCGGAATTAAATAAGTTTATGTGTATCGTCAGTTTCTATAATTTTTATACAGACAATAGAGAAATGATGTTACCAGTATACTCATTAATGTTCTGAGTCCCTGCGAGCTACTCCCCCTGGTATTTAGCACTGATTACAAAACACTTAATGAATGGTCCAAAATGGGGGCCTAAATTTCCCATCTGGCCTGGGTCTATTATCAGCTTTGCACGGGACTCGCTGCTTTTATCTGTTGACATCACTAACAGCATTACTGCTATGGATGTTTTAATAATAAAGTATATGTAAATTGTGCACTCGTGAGTAAATTTGAATGTGCTTGTGGCTATTTTATTTACAGCTGGAAGACAGAAGATTAACAGTCAGTTCAAGCAAAACAAAGGTGTAACTGAGATACCAAAAATCGAAGAGGTAAAATTAATGTTATTACAGGTGCGGATGCAGGATTTCTGAAAGGAGGGGTCCAAATGTGGATTTCTGAAAAGGGGAAGCCATGTCCAAAAGGGATGAATGAATAGAAATGGGGAAAAAATGGTTAATTTTCATGTCCTTCCACTCGGAAAAGGGTAAAAAAAAAAAAAACATCGAGAAAAGAGGGAGGGGGGTCCCCCTCGATCCGCTACTGTATTATAATATTATTATGTGATCATTATCAGTGTTCATTGACAGTGCATCACATTTAGTTGGAATGTGCTCATTACACAAGGGTGACAATCACTTCCTGAAGTGGGGTGGGGGCTTGGGAGTGGACAGAGCTGGGGGGGGGTGTAGGGAGGTATGCTCATTAATAATTTTTTTGAAAATCCAAGATTTTTAAAATGCCTTTTCCAGCATTTAGACATCATGTTGGAGCAAAATTTACACCTTGTGTTTTCGTAGAAACAAACCTGTTAATCCCAGGCCTCTACAATATTCTAATGCATTTTAATTTCAGTTTTTTGAAGCAAAAAGTGGGAGCGGTGGGAATAATTAAAAAGGCAAAATAAATTCTCACAAGTGGGGATAGCACATACCCTTATTCCCTGGTTCCTATTGGCCTGTAAGATGTTTGTCAATGTAATATGATTGTTCAGATTAAATACTTGTGTTTTGTTTTATCAGCTTGTACAGATAGCAGAAGACAGTGAGGAGTTATTGAGAAAAACTGTGGTACAGGCGGTAGAAAAAGAAGAAGGAAGATACGGTAAGATAAGTTACACACTCTCAACATAGATTCCTTTAACAATTTGCTGTATTAAGCTGACATATACTTTGTTAGGATTGTAGCATTATCAGGCGAGGATGCAGGATTTCTGAAAGGGGAATGGGGTCAAAATATGATGGGTGAACAGGACTGGGATAAAATGATTAATTTTCATGTCCTTCCACTCGGAAAATATATATTAAAAATTTTTTTTTTTTAGATAATGGGGGGGGATTCTGAACCCCCCATCCCCCACTGGATCCACTACTGAATATGTTTGAATTTGTGGAAACAAATGAGATTATTAACTATTCATATTCTTTGATAACTCTTCATAGACTGAGTCTATATATATATATTATAGACTTTTGGGACACTTACATGTATGAGTGCATCGAGTATATTAATGATATAAATGTTGTGGTACATTCAAAGCCGTCCTCTTGGAGTGGGATGTAGCTCACATGGTAGAGTGTCCACCTGTTAACTGGTCGGTCATTGGATCAATCCTTCTCAGTGGACCCATTTGCAGTATGGGCTATTTTCCATTCCAGCCAGTGGTCCACAACTGGTTCATCAAAGGCTGTGGTATGTGCTGTCCTGTATGGGATGGTGCATATAAAAGACAACTTGCTACTTATTGGAAAGAATAGCCTATGTGGCGGCAACAGGTTTCCTCTAAATATATGTCAGAATGACCATATGATTGACGTCCAATAACAGATGATAAAATATAAATCAATGTGTTCTAGAGGCGGTGTTAAATAAAACAAACTTTACTGTTCAAAGCCATCCTCACAACATCAGAGGTCACTCCAGTCACTCTAGTCACTCTGAGTCTGTTTGGACCCCTGACCAATATAGCTCATAAAAACCACGTCATCTATATGAAAACATTTTTGGTGATATCATTCTTAAAAATATTATCCAATCAGATCGCTCATTTTATAAGCTAGATTGGCAACTGTCATGTTCTTGTGGAAAATTCACTACACTTCATGAAGTTGCTTTTTCACAGTGAAACTTTCATTGAATATAAAGCACTTGTACTTCTTAGGTAACAATTCCTTACAAAGAAGGCAACTATCATTATTTTGCATAACCGTTGATTTGGTATTTGGTATTACCTTTGAAACTGATGTACTTCCAAATTGATAACCGCTATACTTCTGTTAATTTTTACCTCTCTTCTGTGATCCATTATTTACATCAATAAGGTGAAGGTCGATGCATTGAAATCCGAATTGTGATTGGATGCTTCCAATCTTCTAATGATAGGACACTTCCAATCAAAATATGTTTTCTCGGCCCAGATTTGTATGAGCTATATTGGTCAGGGGTCCAAATGGACTCGGAGTGACCCCTGACGTTGTAAGGATTTAAAACCTGCCTGATTCATTTCAACACACTGTTTTTAATATTTATATGTACATCCTCGTTATCCATTCACCGACTCTCCGTTTTTCCTTTCAGAAATGAAACTCAGACCGGACACGCAGTTTGGCGTTAACAAAATCTATGATCCATTAGAAGAAATTGTAATCCCGAGGAAGAAGAGAGGATCAAAAAAATGTTCTGATTCATCTGAACAATCCTGATTCATTTGCCTATATCATGCCTGTAACAGGACATGAGAAACGTTACGATTGCAGTCTGTGTTGATGGAGCATGCAGATCACTGTACATAAACTGAATGCTATTTCATCGCATTTCTTGCAAAACCACGTATGCACAGGCATAACTCGTGGGGGGGACACGTCCCCTCCCCCCACTTTTTTGACAGGGGGATGTCTGTATAATTATCCCTCCCACTTTTCGCTTCAAAAAAATGAAATTAAAATGCATAAATAATAATCTTTACCAGTATTTCCCTTTATTGTATCAATGTAACACTTAACCACGTGGTCTTGGCACAAATGTACCAAAGTACACAGTGGGTCTATAGTGGCGTCAATTCTGGGGTTGGGGGCACACATTCCACCCTCAATTTTAGATTGGGGCAATGCACAGTCCCCCCCAACCCCCTTTTTTGACAGTTGGAATGTTCCGTTCCCACAACTTCCAGGAAGCGATTTTCTCCCTTGCATGTATGTCACAATAACAAAATTGTTCAAAAGGAAATAAAATGGTCTTTAACGTACATGGTTTTGAAATTCGGTGAATTAAAAAACATATATAATACACAATTTATTGCATCTGATTGGCTGATCAAAATAAACAGCTAGTCAAATGAATGCATGCTGCTCCAAGGCACATGACCACAAAAACACTATTCACTATTTATAGAAACTGGTCACATAATGGTTTTGCAAGAAGAGCCATGATTTACAGATTATTGTTGAAACATTGATGATGAACATTTGCAAGGCAGGACCTCTGAAAACGCACAAACACGTTATACACTGTATTACTGGACAGATTTTTGGTTATATTTTAGCCATTGCAAAACATCTTCGTAACTGCTATACAAACTCTATACATAGGCATACGGGATCCCATTTTTGTGGGAGATGTGGGGCAGGTCTTTTTTGCCTGAATTTTAGGGTTTTAAAAGAAAATGCCACCTTAATTTTTGCCCAAATATGAAAGTTGCTTCAGCTTAGGGTGGTGGTGGCACAATTGAACCCCCTGCCCCCACGTCTTTTGTGCTTATGACTATACCTATGTACATGGACATCCCTTCAGATCGTCAGAGTGAAAAATTTGAATATGGGTTGTGTATGTTGTGATTGACATCAAATTTAAATACTGAAAACAATGACTAATATATTTTTCTGTAAGCACACTAAAAGATTTGTCACGTAAATACAGCTGGGTGATTTATGTATATTCATTGTATAATAAAGTTGAACTGGTTTCTTTGAATGGTGTTTGTTTTTTATACCAGACCACAGTAACATAATTCAGTGTGAGGTGGCTATTTTATAGATTAAGATTTGCTACCTTATTAACAACCCTATTTACTTGATAACACCACTGTACCCATGTTATTGCCAAGTTAGCTTTTATTGATCATTCTTTGCGGACTTGCTATTTATTGCATTACCAATGATTACTCCTCCGATGATAGTATGAAAGAGTAGTTTGGTCTATTTTCCATTCCAACCAGTGGTCCACAACTGGTCAGTGGCGTAGCTTCCAATGAGGCAACTCTCACTTTTTTTTCTTCTTTTTTTTCAGAAAAAAAATTAATGTGATTAATATTATAAAAGTTTATTTATATACGAGAAATAACTAGCATTGCCTCACTAGAAAAAAGACCCAAGATACGCCAATGCAGGTTTATCAAAGGCCATGGTATGTGCGGTCCTGTCTGTAGGACAGTGCATATATAAAAAGACCCTTTATTGCATATCGGAAAGGGTAGTCTATGTGGTGGCAGCGGGTTTCCCCTAAAACATGTCTGAATGACCATATGATTGACGTCCAATAGCCGATGATAAAATAAAATTCAATGTGTTCAGAAGCGTGGTTAAATAAAAACAAACTTTCTTTTGATAGTATGAAAGATTGTGGCATTCAAGCCCGTAGGGCTCTACGGCAGTAGCAGATCCAGGGAGGGGGTCAGGACCACACCTTTTCTCGATTTTTTTCAACCTTTTACCGAGTGGAAGGACATGAAAATTAACAATTTTTTCTCCTTTTCTATTCACTCATCAATTTTGGACCTCCGACCACTTTTCAGAAATCCACTTTTGTACCCCCACCCTCTTTCAGAAATCCAGCATCCGCGCTTGTACTAACTTGGGTTTTTTGTGAACCTAACGGCGATTATCTTTTTTTCTATTTTATTTCAAAAAGCTAACTCGAGAATGGTAATACGTATACGTACATTCTTGAAAATTATTATTATCGCTCTCTCTCTCTGTGTATGGCGTTTTTGTGTGAACGCGCGCACGATTGATTGTGAGTATATAATTTTTTTATTTTTTTTTATACTAATATAGTGCATTTTGGCTTTTATTTACTTTATGGACTTTACATTTGTTCAGTCTGCTGCAATACTGACATACTATTAGCACTAGTGTAACAGATTTGAAAACTCTTCTCGTTCGTATGGTATTGTTGTAAAACTTGTTTGTACAGGAAATTGGAAAACGGAAGTAAGATTAAGAGTACACACCAGGTGCACGAAGACATTATTAAAAGTAATTATTTAAAATAGTTTTACATCAACAAAAAAGTTAGTCAATCGATAAAGTAATTACAGTGATAAAAGAATGTTTTATCATCTGCAGAATAGGCTATAGCCTTGGCCTACATGTTGCCTACATAGTTAAGCATAGAATATAAACAGAACAGATATCGGCCATTCTAATTAAAATGTCAATATCTCCGTGAATTCCAAGTTTATACCATTAAATTTCTTTTACTACCCAGGGCTAGCAGCTACACTGAGTTCCCTGGTGGGGGTCTAAAAACGAAGGCTAATGTATTTATTTTTATTTTATATTACGCGGGCCCCTAGGCACTTGCCCCTAGTGATACCCACCTTCTAGATGGGCACACGCACGCACGCACACACACACACACACAAAACACAAACGAAAAGCTTGGCATCGAAGTAATTAACATTAAAAAAATTACTTTTAATCTTTCTTTTTTCACTACGGATTTGAGATAAAGACATTAAAACAAGTTTTAAAAATCTAAACCAAACAAATAATTGATAATTAATCACATCCATAGCAACGGGGTTCGATAGCGCTCGCCCCCCCCCCCCCCCCCCACTCCCTAATTTTCGGGCAATGAATTTTTTTCTTGTAAAACCCTTCGGCGCTCGCAAGTATCGGGCTTCGTCCTCCAAAGTTGCTGGAACCGCACCTGCATAGATGTACATCATTAAAGCAATTTTCCACTGGATTAGAAGCCAGTTAGCAGTTACTTTTCATTTTAACCAGTCTTAATATGCTATTTCACATTTCTACTGGATATGGTGGTGGAGACAAAACGCTTTTGTCTAGATATGTAAACATTACAAGGAAAAGCACCGAACTCTTCCAAGTCTCTTTGCATTGAGTGCAGGCAGAAAAGAAAACATGCAACAAGAAAGGGGGTTGTCATGAGACTGATATTACCAAAGGATTTTCGATCACGAAAGCAAGTGGATCTAATGGGTGTCTCAGCTCAAAACAGGGGAGATAATAAAATAGGTGGCGCGTCGATCATCAGGGTCCAGCAGACTCGGACAATAGCTGTATTTTTCATTGATTTAGTATTCTTTGTTATACCACGATGGACAAAGAGAACGTCTGTGAGGGAATATATATATATATATATTCCGCCAATGAGATAACATTTGTGTTTATTTGGTAACATTTTATGCTCATTAACGTTTTCTATTTATTACAGTAACAAAGAATTTTGTTTTCCTTGGGAAACCGATGTCCGCCTCTGTCATGGCAACCAGGCATACAAAAAACACGTCGAAGGCATTTAAATTGTATTTATTCATATGTTTATCACAATATTGATACGGTTAGTCGCTTATAACGTAATATCAATACGAGACGAACCACGTTTCTAGGACCCTGTCGTTCGACGCGCCATCTGGAATAGAGTTATCTCCACCTGTTTTAGCTAAGACGCCCAAGCTCATGTATCTATGCTCATCTGGATAATTAAAAATAAATAAATCCTAAAATAAAGTTAAAAATCACGTTCTGTTATAATGATGACGTCATACTGTTGAATAATATTGGAATAGCCTATGATGTTTCTGCTATATATCCACCTGTAAAAGTACAAATATCAGTATTAATATGACGTCATACTTTGATATTTGCATAAACTTCAAATCGATAAAAATTTCAAAAAGGATGACTTTATTCTCCTGAACAGCTAGTATTAAGAATATTACGAACTCCATTTGAAGTTGATATGGGTATTTGTTTGAGTTGTTTTCTTCCGTTTATGCGCAATAGCCAGTAATATTACCAGATGTACTTATTATGACGACTTCACGAAAATTCGGAAACTCAAAGTGACATTTTTCGTGTATTTAGCTCAGTAATGTAATTTGCTCGATATTATATGTACCATTAAACGCATAGTCCTACAGACCCTTGACCTAATTAATTTCCAAACAAAGAATCAATTTTAAACATAAACATTTGATTTATCCATAAAATACTTCATTCAATTACTTACATAACCACCTCATCTCGCTTATTATAAATGTTTTAAAAATAATAATGTATAATGCTCACGGACAAATAAATCCCAAAAATAACGTGTGTGTTTTTTTCCTTTGAAGGTGTGACGTATATATTTCGAGTCACATGACGGGTATTCCCCTGTTAGCTGTTATTTTAAAACTTCTGAATATATTTTGTAGTTGCAAAAACATTTCTTACCAATTTATTTCGCCCCACGAGGAATTCCGATCTTGAAATTTGAATGTTTTAAATGTGAACAAAATCGATCGACTCGATATGGAATTACCTATACCATGGTTCAGTTAAAATGTCTTGCGTTATATGAAAATGAGATCTAGTATAACTAATGCATGTAAGTTCCATTCGTAATCAATATTTAGACCACAAAGCCCCTTAAATTCCATGAGCCTATACCTTTAAAATTATTAGTACATCCATTTCTTGTTGATATAGGTATTTGTATGACTGAGTTGCCTTATTTCGTTAATGCGCAATAGCCAGTAATATTACCAGACGTACTCAGATCAAGACGACTTCTCGAAAATTCGGAAACAACAAAGTGATATTTTTCGTGCATTTAGCTCAGTAATATAATTTCCTCGATATGATATGTACCATTAACACTAATGGGAGTTTATTTCTGGTGCATTAGGGAGGTGAACATGGACAATTTGCCAATGCTGTCAGCACGACATGTCTCTATTTTACCAAGTCATATTTGATGTTACCGTTTTGAACAAAACACGTTGAGAAGGATATTGTAATTGAAATAATGAGACTTGTCACTTAGTATGCCAGACTTTCATAGAATTATGGATTGTCTCAATGTTGATTTGGCGAACTGCCAATAAAATACATAATTAGTTACGACACGTTCAAGGTGACTTTCATAATATGACGCACCAGTGACCAAAATTATACGTTTTCGTTGATTTTGGTGAAACAATGATCTTAAGAGTTTTGTACATTTAAGAGCATTGTACTTATGAAAGTATCTACTTTTTTGTTTAGTTATTTAACGACACCAATGTGTTTAATGAGTATAGGCCCCGACGATTGCGATTTTGAACTTTGTCTTGGCTGAGGTACAGTTTTGAAGAAAATAACGGAGTTGTTTTTCGTTTAGGTTATTTACATGTTATAATGTATTCTTCGTGATAAGCGCTCTGCTACAGTAGGCACAACATGGTTTTATAAAGTAAAGAAAATGTCGTCAATGCAAATGTTGACCAACTAGACTAACTTCTAATAAGTAGACTCCTTATATTTTGTAAACCCTCTGTGCTCTTATTATGTTAAATACTGTAAATAATTTTGAGCTATATATTAAATAATAATAATAACAACAGCAATAATAATGGGGGAAATAAATAAATAAATGATATAAAATAAAACAAAAAATTAAAAACCCTAAGAAACAGCACCCCAAGGAGAAAATAAATAAATAATGTTTAAATGTGAACAAAATCCCATGGACTCCACATGGAATTCCCTATACCATGGTTCAGTTAAAATGTCTTGCGTGATATGAAAATGAGATCTAGTACAACAAATGCGTGTAAGTTTCATTCGTAATGAATATTTATACCACAAAGCCCATTAAATTCCGTGTGACTATGCCTTTAAGAATATTAGTACATCCATAAATAAATAAATAAATAATAGTAAAAAGATATAGACAAAAAAAATCATCGAGACTAAAACAAACAAAAAAAGTAGAAAAAAGGTGAAGTAAAAAACACTTTTTTTACACACAGGATTAAAATGTGATAACATAAAGTGCAACTGACAAGAAATTCCCCCAGGAATATGTCTCTGCAAAGCAATCACAGGAATAACATGTCAGATAACGTAATTGAAACGTTCCATCACCTACTAGACATGGAAACTGAAACACGTATTTCCAAGAGGCGTACATTGACATACTAGATGAAATAAGAGCGAGAAATAAAGGATTGGTTGGAGTTGTCAAAACGACATAATGTTATTAACTACACTAGACAGTATCTTATTAGTAAATATATAGTGAGGGTACAACATTAATTTAAACATTAAAATGTCGATGAAAACACGAAAAACACATCATTTTAATTTTATTGTTGTTATTATTTTATGTGTTTTTAAAATATTTTTGATGTTTTTTCTTTTTTTTTGGGGGATGGGGTGAGGGTGGAGGGAGAAGCAGGTCTCTACGAATAAGTAACTATCGACACCTGATTCCATCTAAACAAGGTTCGAAAATTAGCATATTTTCTAAAGCCGGTGACAGAAAAACTACGTCAGGGACCAGTCAGATGGGCGCGTGACGCCAGTAATCGTTCTTAGTGTATTTCGACGTACAATGTATGTGTACTGTGTAAGCGTGGCGTGGCGTGACACACAGTTTTGTAGTTTAATTATGAAAACTTTTAAAAACTCTGGCTGATATTCTGCATATTGTTATAATTATGTATGTTTATCCACCATCTGGTTGTAATATTTATATTCACTGTATTACGTATATATCCCCTGGGTACAAATAAAAGTTGAGTTCAGTATCTACACATTTGTTCACTTTAAAATCGATTCTAAAAGTTCCACGCCATAGCACCAATACATTATACAAACTATTAAATCGATTTCAAATGAGCTGCATGAAAAAAATGCTAATGAGATTTTGAAGTACATTACTGTGGGAATACAGGGAGAAAAGATTGATCATTTAAATTTTCTAAATAAATTGACTAACACTACTGTTGATCGCTAATGCCGGTAATAGACCAATGAGTAGGCAGCTTGTAATCGCTATCTATGTATTTCAACGTAACTTACCGTTCACATTAATACGTGGCGTGGTGTGGCACATAATGAATTAAACGTATTTTTGATTTTTTCAAAACGATTTTAACAGCCCACGCCGTAGAATAATAAAAAAAAGTTAGATAAATTGCAAATAGCCTGCAATAAAACAAAACAAAAAAGTAAATTACAGCTAATATGTATAAAAAAAAATTCATTAAACTAAAAGGCCAACAGTACTACTGATCACTTCCGCCTATAGTGCGACCGCTACCTAGTGTATTCTACTGCTTGAACTTCTACAGCTAACTAACCGCGGCGTACCGCGTACTCCACACTGTCTGTCACCGCCATAATGTAGCCTGCTGTGACGTGGCGCGAGCTATCGTAGTGTGTGACCCGAGCTAGGCTTTCAGTTCCGTACCCTGCTAAGCGTTCCACGTAAACGAAACGCGTCGGCAAAACGCGTCATTTGCTACAATGGATTATAGCGAGAACGTTTCGACCACAGCGTGCGTTTAAAAAACCCACGCTCTGCCGGCTCGGCGTTGAACGAGAACATCGCACTTTTGCGTGTTAGCGTGAGATTTCTGTGTTTGACGTCAGGGCAGCGTGGCGTTGAAATATACTGCGAGAAAAAGACCAGGTAAACAGACTTCTTCTACGAGTTTTCGTGTTTTTAAAATGGTCAGGGCGGAGGAGCAGAAGACGAAACGATTGATCTGGGAGATAGAGAAGAACCCGTGCCTATACGACAAAGACGCTCCGTCGTATAAAGACATTGAGCTGAAAGATGAAATATGGAACAAAATAGCTAGTGGTGTTGATATGACACGTGAGTATCATTTTCTCATAATCCCTCTGTAAAGTTTGCTTTATTTAACGACGCCTCTAGAGCACATAGATTTTTATCTTATCATCGGCTACTGGACGTCAGTTATATGGTCATTCTGACATATGTATTTAGAAGAAACCCGCTGCCGCCACATAGACTACTCTTTCCGATAAGCAGCAATGGGTTTTTTGAATGTACCGTCCCACAGACAGGATAGCACATACTATGGCCTTTGATGAACCAGTTGTGGACCACTGGTTGAAACGGAAAATAGCCCAAACTGCAAATGTGTCCACAGAGAAGGATCGATCTAACGACCGACCGGTTCACAGGCGGACCCACTACTGTTTGATCTACATCCCGCACCCATATTATTACGTCTGATAACTCCAATTATATATATATATAATATAATAATAATAATAATCATAATAATTTTAAAAATAATAAGATTATAACCCCTGTGCATAATCATAACCGGGTAATTATTTTTCATAAATCTAGCAAAACCAGTAACCTCTCATTTTATTGGATGACTGTGGACATACTGACCAATCAACAACATTGTATTAAATATCCGATATTTATGTTTTGCTGGTCGAGTCGGGCGTGGAGGGTGGACGGTCACTGTTGAACGTTGGAAGTTCGGTGGTAGAGGGTAAGGATGGGGTGTGTCGTTAAACAACAATACCAGTAACTAATGTTGAAAACATAATTATGTGTTCATTATCCAATGATCAATAAATAAACAACACAAACAAAAGTTTATGATATGTGGGGGCCCTGGGTAAAGTATAACAAGGGGTCGGCGAGTGGAAAATTATTGGGAATCACTGCTCCATATTATCATTCCCATTCTCCTCAGTTTTAGCACATATATTTTGATATGGATGTTGTTATTATTATTATTATTATTATTGCAAACATTTTCCTTTCTGTTTCATTTGCTGGAAAATATTATTTTTCACGTATTAAAAAAAAATTCGAATCCTACATTACCCCTCGTTTACCCATGTTTACAAATCCTAGATACGTCGCTAGAATATGTCATTTTGTTTTCAGTAAAGGAGGCAAAACAGAGGTGGAAATCAGTCAGGGACAATATGCGGAAGAACGTAATGAAAAACAAATGGAGCAAGCGCGCCAAGACATCCCGCCAGTACAAGTTCGCTGGCATCCTAGAGTTCCTGATTCCTTTCCTGGAAGATAAAGAGTACGTTTATAACACTTATTAATGTATAGTTTATATACCACGTTAAACGCATACTCCCACGGACCCTTGAACTAATTAATTTCCAAACAAAAAATTAATTTTAAATATAAACATTTGATTTGTCCATAGAAATACTTCATTCA
>JAULBS010081642.1:0-19022 GCA_032355785.1 Symmetromphalus regularis | reverse complement strand
ATATATATATATATATATATATATATATATATCCATGAAATTTGTAAAATAAACTTTTTTAATAGCTTCACCTAAAACCCTAAATCTATAAAAGTTACAAATTGAATATATTTATCAAAACTATTATCTAAAAAAAGTGTTAAGCATTACATAAAAACATGAACATGTAGCAGTATAAAATACAACTATTTTGTACATTTCATCATTACCACAATATACACTGTTATTGCTGCATGCTTTACAGTTTAATGACAAACAAAGAGTATTATGCTTTAAAATAAGTTATAATTGACAGCCAGACAATGATAATTAACTTTTTCAGACATATTTTTAAAGACCAATTTTTATTTTTTTATTTTAAAAATAATTTCTAATAATAATTTTTAAAACAAGTCTTTGACCTAAAACCATCCATTTTATAAAAACAACACAAAAAATTAAAAGATTAATAATAATTCTAAAATAAACACCTTTCTGACATTTTAAATTTGTTTTCAGTCTGAAACTTAAGCCAAAACTAAGCCGGCAGCTTGAGAATGGAAAAGATAATGAAAATATACAGAAACAGGAGACCGTGCATGTTCCGTGTGTTCCCAAAAACAATCACCGTCCGTGTCCATGTGTCTATGAATGGATTGTGTATGTAGCAGACTATGGCATAGGTATGAGAAATAATATCCAGTGTGTGTCACTAAGCCAGGTGGGTCAGGTACAACATGTAGCTGGAATCATGGGAATCATGTTTCCATACAACTACAATAAAAACTGCCTCTATCACAGAGCCAGGTGGGTCAGGTAGCTGGAATGACATTTCCATGCCACTACAATAAAACCTGCCTCATACATCACAGAGGCATGCAGCACTCACCTGCCTCGCCTTCCTCGCAGACGCTGCAGCAGTGTCCTCGTCGTATGTCTGAAGTGTTGCCCATCACTTCAACATGCTGGCTTTCCCATCATCCTCTTCACTGAACCAACAATTTGCCCTGACCTCTAACCTTTCAAACCAGTGACCAATAAGTGACCAGTGTAATGTCCACTGTGAGACAAGAGGACCTCATATTGGCCTATTTGCTGAGATTATGCAAGAGGTGATCACTCAGTGAATGGTGGGAGTAACAACAGACAGACCAGCAGTTTGAACTGATGGATGACCATCCTCCACTGTCAGAACAATCAGTCTGTGTGCACTAACACAGGATATCCGTAATCACTACACATCTTGTCACAGTTTATCACATCTTGTAGCCTACACAAAATAATTCCATCACAAGAGACAAGCCATTTGATCACCTATATATATGTATGTCATTCCCTTAGACTAAACTCACTAACAAAGTAACATAGGATATCCTTAATCAGTGCAAATTTTGTCACAGTTTATCACGTCTTGCAGTCTACACAAAATAATTCCATCACAGGAAACAAACCAATTGATCACCTGTTTAGTTGTACGTCATTTCCTTGCACTTTCAAATTTATATACATTGTTTACCAGAACTTTCTCCTCATCATATCCCCATAATTATCATACCATGTTTTCAAAAATCCTAAATTTTTATTTTACAGAAAAATGTCTAACAACAGGTGACCTCATTGATTACAGCTTTGAGAACAATAGCCATCAAATAAACAAGACATCAGCTATCAATATGGGACCAGTCAGTTGTATAATGAGTAGAGATTGAGATAAAAATCTACACACCACCAATAATACAAGGATAGTGTAGATCTACACACCATCAATGATAGTGTAGATCTACACGCCATCAAGGATAGTGTATCTGATGCTCCTAATGACAGATAATCTATCAGAATCAATCCAGTGCTTGTCAAGTGTATATTTTGAGTGTATATCACAAATAAAGATAACAATGAGGTAGGTTTGCATATAGACCAGAGATGTGATCAGTTAATTACTACCTCAACACAACAAAGACTGAACACAACAAAAAACCTATCAAAACACAACACAACAAAGATTGATAACAACACAACAAAGACTAATCACAACAAAGACTTATCATAACACAACAGAGACTGATCACAACACAACAGACAGAACACAACAAAAACTGATCACAACACAATACAACAACGATTGATAACAACACAAAACTGACTGATTACAATGCAACAAAGACTGACAGCAACACAAAAAGGACTGATCACAACACAACGAAGACTGATCATAACAACAAAGACTAATCACAATACAACAAAGACTAATCACAATACAACAAAGACTAATCACAATACAACAAAGACTAATCACAACACAACAAAGACTAATCACAACAAAGACTAATCACAACACAACAAAGACTAATCACAACACAACAAAGACTAATCACAACACAACAAAGACTAATCACAACACAACAAAGACTGACCACTTTGATGAGGAATTAGCTGCACTGGTTAATCCATTCAAAAGGTTTGAGATAAATCATCTTTAGAGGCTAACGTTTTGTAAATGTGACATTTCCAACCAAACATGTTACTTTTAATAAGTTCATAAACAGAGGCTAGAGGAAATGTGATAGAATCTGTCGCATGCACAAATATGTGAATTATAAACAAAACATACCCACTGATCAGGATAAGAAAGGTCAAAATTTAACTTCTGACCTGGTGTGGCAGCCAGTAATTTAAGTGTCTGTTTTGAAGAGCTTGAACTTGTGAGAAGAAAAGATAAATACTAAATCATCTTCTTACTGTACACAGGTTTTCTTAAAGGTCAGCTTCTCTTTATGTCCTGTCCGAAACTTGACTAAGAGGGTGACCAGTAAAAAAACCCACCTGCCAACAGAGCCATGCTCACAGAAGTTTAATATAGTTGAAAACAGAAAATAAAACAGCAGGGTAAAAAGACATTTAAATTAAAAATATCTATTTTAGCTCAATTAACACATCTAAAAGTGTTCAAATCATGTTTCCTGTCTTCCTGTATACAAAACATGTTTTATTTCAATTTTCACCTGTTCAAAATCAGTAAGTTGGTATTTTACTAAAATGAAATTATTTAAATTTTTCACATTTTATTTTCAAAAAGAGATACCTTATGTTACAAAGTATACGGTCACAACATTTTTTTGTTTTAAAGATCATGTTCAATATTTTCAACCGATTTTATTTCTTTTGTTACACATAAAAAAAATAAAAAATAATCTAGAGTACTTTGATTTAATAGTCAGGTATTAGATATCAAACATTTGGTTATTCAGACATGTAGTCAAGTGTGAGCCAGCCTCTAACAGGTTTTGAACTACTGTCATCAGCTTGAAAGTCTGATATTCTACGGCTGGACTTCTTTTGTTACAATAATGATTTCTAAATTTTGTGGGAATTTTCGGATTTATAAAATATTACTTTTTCTTTCTTTTTCTTATTAATAATTTTAGTACCGGTATATTTAGTTGATAGTGTTCAAAGTTGACATTTTTCAACTAAAAAAATCACTACATTACTTTATGGAAATAATTGTCAACTAATAAAGAATTAAACATCTCTACTAACACTTACTGATACCATGAGTGCAACAATGATTCACTAAATCTGATGAAGAAAAGAAAGAAAAAAATATTGTATATTCCCTATTTAATGCCCCTTCCTTATCCCAGGTTATTTTGCAAAATAAAAATGACTTGCCCCAGCATAAATCCATGATCATGCCATAGTATCTAAAATATGTAATGAATGAACACACATCTGTATTTCACAAAATATTGAACAGTAAAAACACGATTTCAAACTATCGTAAACTCAATAAGCTCCAAATCTGCAAAATCTAACATCCCCAGGGGGCATTAAACAGGGAATATATGGTATTATTTAGATGCAAAACTCTCATTTTCTCAACAAACTTGCCATCTTAGCAAAGAAAACAAACTAACATGTACAAAACCCTAAAAATTGATGGACTGAACTACTCCTACCTTAAGAAGCTTTCAGAACCAACTTAGAATAGTGAAAGATTGACTGAGAAATACCAGTAACCAATGATTCAGAAACCACACCAAGATGACATAAGACATAATGAACTTTGTCACATAATCACGAGACTTACGAACATCACATTCAAAATCATAAGATTTGTGCACATAACACAATCATAAGACCTGTACAGCAGATGACAACAGAAATTCCTATTCTGAGATAGTTTAAGATTTCACTTTTGAACAATGCTGCAGACATTGATCACATACAAAATTATAAGATTTGTGAACATCACCGGACCTGACAACAGAAATTCCTGTTCAAAGATATTATGTAGTTTAAGATTTCACTTTTAAACAATTCTGAAGACTCTTATCACATAAAAAAATTATAAGTTTTGTACACATCACACAATCACAATATAACACACGACAACAGAAATTCCCATTCAGAGATAATACGTAGTTTAAGATTTCAATTTTGAACAATTCTGCAGACATTTGTAAAGTCTCACCTGTGTTCAAGGTTCTGAATTCCAGCACTCTGTCTGGAAGTGATTAGGTCACAATCGGGTTCTGCAGACACTGTCGCATTGTGACCAACATTTTAACACTTTCTGCTGTAACCAGTAATATCACCATATATGTGAAGAATGTGTAGACATCACAGCCAATCAAAGTGACCAGTTTCAAACTACTTGCTTCATAACATGTCAGTACTGGCCAATAATACAGACAATACACAAACAAGGATACAGAATACAGCACAATTTCAAATAACTATTTGAATATTTGAACAAGTTTTATTCTTTAAAGAAACATGTACCATCAATAAATGCTTGGAAAGTATCAATCTTTTGATAAAAAAAACCCCTTAATATTACATATATAGATGTAATAATTAAATACTTGTTTTCAATTCTTTCTTTTAAAAATATAATGTATATTTTTGTAACTTAATATTTCTTGTGGTATTTAGGTATTATGTTTTTTTAATACAATAATGTTAATAAAATTTAAAATGTTAAAATATTAAATTCATGAAGAAAATTACAAAAATATATAGGTAGGGTTTGCAATTGGACTCTATGTCTGTTACTTATGTTCTTAATTGTTATAGGTCAATACTTTAAATTAGCTAGGTTTGCATAATTTATTATCCAACATCCAATGAAAATTTTTTTACCTGGTGATATCTATCCTAGCATTTTTAACAATAAAATTATTATATTATCATAAAATAACAACTAGATTATCTTTTATTTTTAATCAGTATTAAGCTATAAGTAAGTAATTAAATATAGTATTTCCATTTTATAGTGTCTAATTACCTCCCTTTAAAAAGTAATTAATCTCTCCATCACTGTCACAATTTCAAGTTGAAGCACTCACTGAACCTGGCCAGATGTTCATACTGTGACAAGCAAATCTATCTCACATTCAACAGGTACAAGTAACAAGAAATTAACACCTTAAAATAAATTCTAATATTAATATTTATAAGAGTTTTAGTACTTGGTCCATTTAATTCAGTAGAGAAACATTCAGTTGGTTTGTTCTGGCATTTTAAAATCCGAAGCTAAAGTTTCTTAAGATCCTGGTAAAAAAAAACATGTGGTGACATACATGTAGCATAGCCAGTCACATGGTGAAAATTATGAAATCTCTGTTTTTGAAGGAATAATATAAACATATTCTACAGATCAAGATACTTTTTTAATTATTCAAATCTGATTTAAAAGGGGGGGGGGGGTTGCAATCTGAAGAGATTTTAGTGTGGAATTTTAGCATAATTTCATTACTCAAAAACACAAAGAACATATTTTATTGACTTATTGCAAAAAATGCAGCATCTTCAGATATTAATCAATAAAGTTGGGCTGTCTGAGTGAAAAAAGATTAAATTAATAATAAATATATTAATATATCATTAAAATTTTTATTACTGTTCTGTCCCTTCTTTTTTCTCTTTAATCTATATCTTATGTCATATTTATAGCATGAATGTTCTTACCTTTTCTTCCTTTCTATTAGAATTTTCCACTGTTATATTTGAAAAAATAATTTTTGTCGCCATCACTACTATTATTATTCTTTTATAGTATGTAACTAGGAGAGGACCTCAGCAGTTGGATAACTTGTGTCCAATCCTTTTTGTGTATTTTTTATATGCAATAAAATATATTTCAATCAATGAAATTTGAGATGTTTTCACAACCATTCATAATGAAAATAAAAAAAGACCTATTTATGCATTGGGACTGCTAATAGGCCGTAAATAAATATTACACTTCATGACATCAGACTGACTATTCTATGCTACCACACAAATTCTAAAACATTTAGAATATGACTGCATCGACTAAACTGAAAAATAGCCAGTGAGCAAATAAACTCACAATCATAGAGAATGATTTAGTATTGACAAGGCAAATTAATTTGATAATGACCTTATTATTACAATATTAGAAGTTTCACAGAGAAAAAGAAAAGTTACAATAGAGGGGGAAAAAAGTGTTCTGTGTCAATGAAAATAAATAACAGAATGCTCAGTCTGTCTGTGTGGCCTTCAACCGCTTACAAACAATTATCTTAATTGCTTATCTTGATTATTCACAACTAAACTTCCTGCCATAAGATGTTTTGTCATCAGACTTAGAATAACATGTCATTTCTATGAGATTTGACACTTGTATTTCCAACCCTGTCCCAATACTGCTTTACTGTCTTCAATAAACATCAAAATCTACCATATTTTGGTTTGCACACAACCCCAATACCACTGTGCACATGGTTACTTGTATCCTTACTAAACAACAACAGCAGACGCCTGTTGTTTTTCACCCACGCCTGAATTCTGTCCAACAGTTACATGTATAAAATAAACAACCACCCCAGACTTTCCAGCAGTTACTTGTACCATCACTAAGCATCACTGCATATTTGTAATAATTACATTAGGAAGGGCTCCTCCTAGATAATTTAGTCACACCTGGGTGGCCGGTTCTGAATAATCAGCCCAGTGCTTCTGTTTAATATCACTTGACAGGCTTTGTGTACTGGGGGATTGGTAATACACAAGTCAGACCCAACCTTTCTGACCAGCATTGAGACTGGCCTTCCCTATTGCTACTATTAGCCATTGTCACTTGTTTGTCAGTCTCCAAGGACGTACTGTCATTTATGTCACTTTTCCTTTCAGACGCTCCTTTGGGTAGACCCCACTGGGTCCATCGTGGTACATTATATAGCAGTTAGAGCTGATAATGAGAGCACTGAGGTTTACTGATAAACCAGCAGGTTCACTACAATGTATAGATAACCATTACATATCACTGCCAGCGCAGCAATTTAAATATTGGGGGTGGGATGGGGGATGGGGTTAGACTGAATAAGGGTGTCATTTGAGGGGCACCTACAATGTAAAAAAGGAATAATGGCACCATAAATGCCTTCCTTGCTATCTCTCCCCCCTCCCACAGCTGTGCCAGCCTTGCATATTAAAAACAAAAATATGACTAATATTCACCAGAATACTAGAGAAAATACTGAAAAGGGTATTAAGGGGAAACCCCAATTAATAATCACCAACTGCTGTGCAGTTTTGCAAATAATTTTATATACTAGTATATCAAAGGGAAAAAATGTTGTTGATGCAAAAAAAATAAGATTAAGCTTATAATATTTGCCTTTGTTCCATATCATGCAGTACATTCAACAAAGCAATATGATAATCAGGAAGTAAAGGATATTTGTACAAATTAATCTTCTCTGTTGTGTGGGCAGATCATGCTTGTTTGTGTGGGAACAATACACATGTTGGCCTTAGCCAAACAACCAATTAAGAAGCATGAACAATACCCTTACTCAGCAACAAGCATGAAAAATCTAAATGGGCATACTTGGAAAATCCATAACAGTATACTTAAAAAAGTACATATGTATTTAAAAGAATTATATAATTGTATATTATAATGAACATTCTTAATTTATGTTTTTTTTACAAAATATACAATCACGTTTATATTTCTACATATTCTATTTTTCCAATTAATTCAAACACAGGGCTAGCCAATGGTGAAATTTAAAAATATTTGGCAAATTTTAATGTAATCTGGCAAAATAATTGTTTTTAATAATTTAAGTACAGATAAAAGATGACTTTTCAATTTTTGACATTTTTATAGATAATTTGGCGAATATTACTGTTGTGCCAGAGCTATCCCTGAAACACCATTGTCCTTATGTGAATTTCTTCATTCACAAGATATTCAGAGGACCAGGTAAGCAGCGTGAAATAACCGAGCAGTGTGGACAATGAGGCTCCGCAGGTCTGGGTGGTGGTGATGTAACGTAAATACTGGGTACACAAGCAGGCAACTGGTGAAGCAGTCAATCTGAGCTCTACTGGGAGCAGTGTTTTGTAGTGTGCAGAACAATCATCACAATAGGTAATAGCAGACAATCACGGACACCATTGTATGATGATGATGAGTGGGGCTGAACAGCCAGCCAACCATCTGATGGATCCACCTACATGATGAATACATGTTTTCCATAGAGGGCACAAGTTCACTGTTCACTTTTACAAGATGTTTCCCTTGAATACTTTTTCTACATATCATATAAACAGTCTTTATGGAAATTGTAGCTTATGTCTGCAATCTAAAAAGTAAAGTTTATTTTATTTAATGATTTTTATCTTATCATTGGTTATTGGACATATGGTCATTTTAACATTTATTTAGAGGAAACCCACTGCAGCCACATAGGCTACTCTTTCTGATAATCAGTAAGGGGTATTTTAAATGCACTGTCCCAAAGACAGGACATCACATACCATGTCTTTGATTAATTAGTTGTGGACCACTGGTTGGAATGGAAAATAACCCAAACTGCAAATGGGTCCACTGAGGATTGATACAGCTTCACAGGCAAACACACTACCATTTGAGCTACATCCTACTCCTGTTTGCAATTTGTAAACTGCCAACTAGTTTCACAACAAAATAAAAATATTACACACTCACTATACATCTTATCATCTTCTATATTTGTGAGTAAAAAAAAAAAAAATATTTGTTTTTAAATGCTTGTCTAAAATAAACAAGTGTAATGAGACCAGGTGTTCATGATGGGTGAGCTCATTCTTGTCTGACTGGTTACACCACACAGCTTTTGAACTGAGTGTTAAAAAAACAATCCCAATTTTAGAATTTGCCATCAGTTAGATTGGCAAGAAGATGAAGCCAAATTTAGAATGTGTGGTATGTGGCAGTATGATGAAACACCATGTGGAACTGGGTAATTTAAACTCCATTATGCCACTTAAAATAGTGCTTGCCACAGTGGACCATGTGTTGCTAATCTTGAATGGTCATGACATTGAATGATTTTGAAATAAAACATGCTGTAAATGTCTCACAGCAAAACTCTTCATGGTTTCTTCTTCTTCTGTTTTACAACACCCATGCCCACCCCCAAGACTTTTCAGAAAATTTAATTACCTTTTTGCACAATTTGGTAAAAATTTACAGATGTATCACACTGTCATGAGTTTTTTAATCATAAGTAATTTTAATAAACCCAGAATGTTCTTACTACATAAAAAGACATGGTTGATGCTCTTTAGGGAAGAACAAATCAAAGACATTCAATGGTAAAAAAAATATTTTCAGGTATTTAATGCAGCACAAGAAGTGATCGCTCACAATTTGATAAGCATAATCGAAAAAATCTTGGGTGATGCAAAAATTTCAAAACTTTTCCATGGCTTTTCAGTTTTAACCAAAATTTCAAAAGTTTTTAAGGTCCTTGAAAAGTATTTAGCAAATTTCAAAACATTTCCAGGTTTTTAATGACCATGCTGACCGTGCTATACACATAAACAAGAACAAATAGTAGAAATGCACAATTCTGATATAAACAGGCATACTTTACCTGCAAGAACCTGCTGCCTTTGCATTCCAATTCCAAGTTCAAACTTTCCATTTCGAAAACCCCTGACTCTTTCACTGAAACTACGAACCCAGGTATGGTTCTGTTCAAAGTAAGAATGACGTGATGTCATACTCGGTGTGTGTGGCTCTGGACTACCACCAGAGTTATTTGTACTGCTGACCAATACACACGACTCCACATAATTATCATATGAATAAACGTCACTATCTTTTGACTTTTGTTTTTTCCAGCAAACTGAGGCCATAGTCATTACTTCTTAATTGTAGTGTTCAGTGTCCAAATAGAACTATTTCCTTACAGAAATTCCTGTAGAAGTCAGCTATGTTATTCCACAAAAAGAAATGATGGTACATCAAATCTATCATCACACAAACACATACCTACAGATGAGAAAACTATTCTTTGTTCTGGTACTGCCCTGCTAAAACCATGAAAACCAACTGTCAGACAAATACCTCCATGAACAAGCTTACCACAGAAGACTATTATTATTTTGAATAGCTGACGTTGGCCAAATATATCCAGTAGTGTCAGGTAGTTCTTCAGTCACAATCAATGATACTCATAACAAAAGATTAAAAGATGGTAATTCACTGAAATATTCCATTACCTGAAGAAACAGACATATAAATGATCACTCTTTAAATCCATTTTTGTATTTGAATCCATGTGGTAACATTTAAAATGTGTAATTCCAACCAAACATTCTATGCCATCTGACCAACTAAATATGCCATCTGACAATGTCGTCTGCTAAGTTTCCTCTGTAAGTTGTCAACTGCTAAGTTTCCTCTGTAAGTTGTCAACTGCTAAGTTTCCTCTGTAAGTTGTCATCTGCTACAATGAGCTTGTTCTGTTTAACCAGTGTCCTAAAGCTGGCAGCATTCTTTGCACTCTAGATGACAAATGGTTTGATGTGGCCATATGTCAACTGGACTAAGCTTCAAGGTAAGATGGACATAGGTCAGTGAGAATTACTTCACCCAGCAGCCAACAATTGAAAGTGACCTGCTATACATTCTCCAGAGGCTTGCAAACAGCATCAGTTCACTCATCCGAGTGCTTTCTTCTGGTGGACAATACGCCACTGCGACCTGATACAGATAGCAGAGCTCCACTTTAATTACTGTTGTTACAATATTACAAGGAAGCACAATGGAGCAGGAACCACTTGTGTGTGATCTGGCATGAAAGGTGTTTGGCTGGCTAGCCATACGTACAGCAGGCGAACACTGCCATATATCATTTACAAGTGTGTTTACAGCCATTCTCTTTCCCCTGGTCAAGTACTCTCTGTTAAATGCATTCACCTTTGATCTGGCTTTTATGTCCAATATATAGTTTCTTCATCAAATTAGTGTCTCACACAGGGCATGAACAGCCAGTTAGCTGCTGACAGATTCAAGTGAATATATTCATTTCTAGAGTGGGTACAAACAACATCTTAGATCTTGAGTAGGCAAACAAAGTGCAGCAGATAAAACAAATGTCAGGAAAATGCACATAATAAAATCTCCACATTGCTCAGCCAGGTCAGATAGGTGAGGAGATGGCATCAGCTGATCTACAAGCTCTATGTATCCAAGTAATTACCACCAACAAAGGCCATCAGTTAGAGAGTGGACCACACACTCACAGATACAATAAATAGATATATGTATATAAAGATTTAATGTTCGTACAAGCTGTCGTATCTAAATCTTATCAAATGACAGCCACAATTTGTACCCAACAGATAAAAATAAAGTCAAATAATGATGATGATTACTTATTTTTGTGCTTATTTTCAGTTAAATTTTAAATGTGTTGTTCTTGACGTGTAAATTAGGGATACTTGCATACAACAAAGGCTAATGAAGGATAGGAAATTAATTCACCTATTCCTAATTAACCGCAAATTATATTTTACATACAAGACATACTAAAAAGATAATAGCTTTTGCTGCAACAATACCAATCTTGAAGGTCAGGATAATTATATAATAAACCTATTGTTGCTTTTTTCAACAACAGAAAATATTATACTAATTAAAAACAGATTTCATTCACTTAGGTAATTACACCCATTTCCTACAGTTCTTGACCAGTGGTCCACAACTGGTCTATCAAAGGTCATGGTTTGTGCTATCCTTGCTGCTTATCGATAAAGAATAGTCTCTCCTGCTAACACTAACCTCTGTCCTGGACAGATAGCACAGGATGTTATGTTGTGTGCACAGGACAGTGTGCTTGAACCATAATTTGATATGAGCACGAAAATGAATACAACGAATCAACCAATTAATTGGTTTTTTAGTCATTATGTTCTGAGTCCATTGATTGTAATAAATCAAGATCTAACACATAATGTAGTAGCAGACATCAATATTTACATCAGTGGTTATGTAGTCTCATGCTGCTGGAATGCAAAGTAAAGTTTGTTTTATTTAACGATGCCTCTAGAGCACATTGATTTTTATCTTATCATTGGCTATTGGATGTCATTCATATGGTCATTCGGACATATTTGTTAGAGGAAACCCACTGCCACCACTTGGGCTACTTTTCCGATAAGCAGCAAGGGGTCTTTTATATGCACTGTCCCACAAACAGGACAGCACATATTGCAACTTTTGATGAACCAGTTATGAAGCACTGGTTGGAATGGAAAATAGCCCAAACTGCAAATGGGGCCACTAAGAAGGAACGACCCGATGCTACCATTTGAGCTACATCCCACTCCTGCTGCTGCTGGAGTGCATGGAAACAATTAAACTAGTCTGCAGTTTAACAGCCGGCATTGCAAGAGTGTCAGGTGTGACAAGACAAGGCGGACCCACATCACATGGCCATTGTGCTATGCAGATGCTGGTGCCTACTGGCTGGTCATAAACGCCACAGACATAACATGTTTAATGTCCTGCATGTCTGCCAATTGTGTTTGTAATTAACTTTATTGTATGTCTGCTTTCAGAGAAATTACTTGCACCACATGTCAGTGCTGTACTGTTATCTGTTTTTAGTACAGATATATGACACCAGAGGAGAATGTTTTTGTAAGTGTCACAATAGAGCTCTTCTGTGTGAAAGGTTGAAGGATCAACACCAATAGAAAGATTCTGTCAAGATTATTTCTATCATATCCTAAGTGAAGTGTTCAGAGTTGGGCTGCACTGAAGTTTGTTGTAACTTTTTACCTTCCTTCATTCTGTTCTGTACACAGTTGAGAAAAAAAAAATTGTTTGCCTTTCTACTGTCTGAAAAGATCCCTTGTTGCTAATAAAAAAGGGTATCCTTTGTGGAAACATTAGTTGTTTTTTTTATCTGTAATTTATAAAAAAAAAGAGTAGCTTAAGTGATATAATCAGGACCATGTATTAAAATTACCATCGTTTGAAAATAAAAATAGCTGAAAAAAATTTGCTGTCATGGTGTTGTGATAACAAATTCCTTTCCTTTTTATCTTTCACATCCCTATTTAAAACATGAAGGATTTCAAATACCTGACAATTTACACAAAATTAAAAATATTTTTTAAATATAAATTCATGTATACCTTTTTTATATCCTACTTTAGATAGTATAACAGGGCCGGCACAAACAAAGTGGGGGGCAAGGAGGACAACTGCCCCCCCAATAATTTGCAGTGCCCTTTTTTTTGACAGTAGGCACCCGAAAATTTGCATGTTTTACATTTATTGAGTATATTGTAGGCCCCCTTCAAATGACTGATGGCGCCCCCATTCAGTTTTGCCACCTCAATATTTAAACGGCTGCCCCGGCCCTGTAGTGTTACTTTGTGTGAAGATTATAAGAATAGTCTCAGTTTAATATGCTAAATGCAATCCTGGTTCAAACACGTGGGCATTTCTTTTTTTAACAACAGCTGCTGTTTTGTATCTACAACTGACAGTGTCAGTTTGAGTGTGTGTGTGGCCTGACATGTTAACTGTGGGAATTAACTCCATCAGAATATTACATAAGCACATTATTCAAACTTCTCCCATCCTGAGAAATAACAGCAAAATACTTGGAATGTCTTCAGGCTACATTCACAGAAGAGGAAAACTCACATTAACATTACTCACAGCATGTTCTGTCCTTTTACATGAATTTGTTTTTTATAAACAAAGAATACCGTAAATCATCAAATAAATGTGAGTAAACATTGTGAAAAATTGCCAACTACATAAATGAAATAATTAATAGACACATTTTAATTTTATTTACAATATTGTACCAATTTTTTAAAATGGAAAATACAAATGTATATTAATAAAAATATTTGTGTAATATAAGTATTGTATTATATGAACTTGTGTGGTATATATACTTGTGTGTTACATGAACTTTTGTATGTTATATGTACTTGTGTGTTATATATAAACTTTTGTATGTTATATGTACTTGTGTGTTATATGTATTTTTGTGTTATATGTACTTGTGTGGTATATATACTTGTATGCTAACTTTGATGTGATCATAACCAAACATGATGTTTCACTCACAGTTATACACAAATGAAAACAAATGGATCAAGTTGCGCTGCATGTATACATTCCTAGAAGATCTAAGTTAATAATTTAGGCCAACAGAAGTTTCAACAAGTTGGTGAGAGATACACACACCTGATGTTACTCCTGCACATTAATGTCAATATCTGCCACGTTCGTCTTGTTGGCCTAGTGTGTGTATATGTGTTTAACCCATACCAGATACACCTGGATCCTATCAATAGGTAGTATATGTGGGATATTTCTACTATTACAAGGTTGCAAGGAACATCTGCTATAAACAAACTGTGTTACCACTACAATATTTACTAATACTACAGATTTAGCAACAAGAGGGTCAGCCTAGAGTTTTGCAATATTAACACACCCACACAGGCTCAGTAGCTGTAGGATTTTTTACATAATTATTTTTTTCAAAATTATTTTCTTATTTTGCCAACTTTTCAGACGGACTATTAGAAAACTAGAGTGAACAGCTAAAGAAAGGCAAATTTAATTTGCAATGTTTGACTGAATAAAAGTTAACAATATTTTGACGTTGGCTGTTTTGCTTACTGGAGGCATATGCAGAGAAGTGTAAAGCGTACACAGCATGAGTTTTATGGTTTTATGAATTTTTCGTCTAATTTGATTAAATTGGATCTGAGCAAACATTTGCCTTTCTTTTGCTGTTCAGTATATAATTATCAATAACTGTTATGTGGAATAAAACCTAACTAATAATCTGTGGCTATGGAGGTAAAATGTGCAAAATAATCAGTTTGGCCATTATTAAAGTCAATATAAATCATTATACATCACTGCAGGTGAGTAGGTTTTAATCACAGTGAATTATTGTTTCACTTTTAATACTGCATATTACCACCGACATAACATGTCCACTTTAGCTATAGTTGAAGTAATTATAGTTCACAAATAATTGTCCATTGTGTCTTGGTATGCTGTGAGTGACAGCACACCTGATTGATTTATGAGGTATATGGTGACATGTGGCCTTTGGGAAATGTTACAACCATGTAGATGAGTGGTCATAAACCAAACTGCTATCAAGCTATGTGGATGGAAAATGCAAATGATTAACACCTGGCAAAGACAAGGAATTTCAAGACCTGATTTAATCTACATAAAATAGTGAAATGGTCAAAGATAAAAACATATTTTAATTTTTAATATACTCAACCAAAAAAGAAAATATGCATGTTGAAATATTTTTGTTTGATGGGATGATCACAGTAATGGTCCATTGGCAGCAAACACGTGCACAGCTTGTGATATTACTGTACACACACCTCATCCTAAATGGTGTGGTTATCTAATTCGAGAATTTTGGTCATGAATGTTATCTGATTTATAATATAAATGACTATTGATTACATGTATACTTTCTTTTTTGGTTCAGTATATAATATGAACTTATGTTAAACACACTAATGCTGTATTATAAAACAGTCATCAAGGACTTCAAAATGTAATTTTCATTTGAGGATTTAATTTAATTTTTTAAATTTATTAGTCCTATTTATTTAATTATCTTTTGTTTTATTTAATTTTATTTCAAATTAGAACTAGTAATTTAATAAACTATCACCCAAACTGTGCTAATCTTAATAACAAATGTCTTTTAAAGTACCAAATAACCTTTAAATATTCTAAAAATATCAAAATACATTTTACAAACATGGCAGGCTTTCAGTAAAATAAAGCTGAACATTAACAATAAGATGTCATGTTTTCTGACACTTGTGTTCTAAAACATGGTGTTACCAACGACAAAACGATAATACCGAGTACATCAGCTTCCTGTGTGACTCGGTTATACGGGCCTTGGCAACTAACTTGGTTCTCATGCTTTCTGATGGGAGAAAAAACTTGCAAGCTCTTTGTAGAATAAATGAAAGTTGCTTGAAGGGAAAGCCTGTTTACAAGCAGTTTGGCAAGTCGACCCGTGCCATGTAGCTTTTGCCACACGATGTTGACCAACTACAACTTAGTTGTTTCTGGGCAAACTGTTAGACAAACCGCCATTCAAATTTAACACTGGGAATAGCATGACCAATAATTACACAGCTTTACACCTATCACCATTTTTTCAACAGTGGATTACTCCAATCAAATGCATGGATTAGTCCAATTGTTAAAACAGGGGTCTTTGTTTGTGTTGGCATTTCACAATGAATGGTTTGAATGTAACAAAGAAGCTCCACACTTTTAAACAATGTCTATTTTTGTAGAAATATTGTGTTATGTGCAACCATACTAACAAGATTGGACAACCCTGTTGTAGGCATTGATGAATTTTTTTTTTAAAATATTTATATACATTCATATACAACTTTTAATCTACATAAGATATCTTAAAACCATACACCTGCAATAACAGACATTAAAAAAAAAAATACAGAAATTCAGTTTTGTGTGTTTGTACTAAGGCCCATAGGATGGATTTTAAAAGTGGATGGCTCATTTTTTATGGGTGTATAAAATGTGTTGTTTAAAACCGGGAGCCCCATAAGAATTTTTTTTAAATTGTTGAAAAAAGTAGGGGGGCAAAATCCCCCTAGCAAACCCTAGCTCCTACAGACCTGGTACAAGAAGCAAACAAACAAATATGGTAAGAAAATGATACATACCAGCCTCTCTTCGCTCTCTCAAACTTGCATTCAGTTTCTGTAATCAAAAAAAAAACATTTATAATTTCAAACAATCCAAACTGAATAATTTCAATACATACCAATATTTCACTGAATGATTTCAAAATATATCAGTGGATACAATATTTCAAATTCTGAAGTAACCAGTAGCCTGGTTTTCACCTAGGTAAAGAAATGGCAATTATGTCGGCAAATGACATAATATTTTAACATTTTGAGACTTATTTTCCTGAAATAAAGTTCTGGTAAAGTTTGTTAATTAAAGAATGCAATAGTCCACCATGTAACCACCTGGTGATTGACATGAATTTAAAGTTGTGTAAACAGAATAACAGCTTATGTGAAATTTTTGTGTTCTGTATCAATGTCACCTTGACATTGCTTTGTCCATTACGAAACCACAATTAAAAAATAATATTATCAATGTCTAAAGTGATTTGAACAAGATCTTCAGTTATATTGATACACATACTATCTGGCTTTAAAATTCAAACCACTATGACATACAAAGGTTTTAATACTCTTCAAAAGCTGTTCTAGCAATCATGAAATAACCATGTTTTAAATACACAAACCACAAAAAAAGTTCTATTAATCATGAAATAACCATGTTTTAAATACACAAACCACAAAAACAGTTCTATTAATCATGATATAACCATGTTTTAAATACACAAATCATAAAACCAATTCTAGCAATCATGAAATAACCATGTTTTAAATACACAAACCACAAAACCAATTCTAGGTATCATGAAATAACCATGTTTTAAATATGCAAACCACCAAATCTGTTCTATTAATCATGAAATAACCGTGTTTTAAATACACAAACCACAAAAGCAGTTATATTAATCATGAAATAACCATGTTTTAAATATATACAAACCACAAAAAGCAGTTCTATTAATCATGAAATAACTATGTTTTAAATACACAAACCAGAAAAACAGTTCTATTAATAATAAAATAACCATGTTTTAAATATATACAAACCACAAAAAGCAGTTCTATTAATCATGAAATAACCATGTTTTAAATACACAAACCACAAAAGCAGTTCTAATAATCATGAAATAAATATGGACATTAACTTACCTGTACAGGTAACTGGGAATTAATGCAAAGTTTACAAACAAATGAAACCATTATGATCATACATAAGCTTATGCCTTTTATGTTTTGTTTATTCCATATCCAACGGTGACAACTTATGAATGTCAATCTTAATCGTAGTCAGTGTCCACTTATTCTATAAGCATTTGCTGATAGTCTCCACTGTTGATCACCTCAAACACAAACACCATAATATGCTTGCAGATCATTTCAAACAGATACACTCAAATCTGTTGACAATCCCGAGTGACAACTCAAAGACGTTTGTGCACTGTAAGCAAAACCGCAGACAGATATGACAGAAATATAACTGGTTTAATAGCCAACAAATTAATATGGTGTGAAACTTTAGCCAGTGTGTGTTTGTAGCTAATTAAACAGACCACGTGAGCCAATTAATGCTGCTTTTATCTACATTGTAGACATGGTCACATAGGAAACACTCTTCCCCTGCCTGGCATGTATATTATGTTGACCGACAACTTGCATATCAAGTACCAACCTTCACGTTAACATCGGATGCTGACACTTTGCAAGTGAGAATATAGATGACACAAATCCTTGGCTTCATTCATCAGTATTAACTTACATACATACTCAGCTATCAAACACTGTAATGTTGTTTACTAAATACATACTCAGCTATCTAATACTATGTATTATTGTTTATTATATACTTACATACATACTTACCTATCAAACACTGTAATGTTGTTTACTTACATACATACTCAGCTATCTAATACTATGTAATATTGTTTATTATATACTTACATACATACTCAGCTATCAAACACTGTAATGTTGTTTACTTACATACATACTCAGCTATCTAATACTATGTAATATTGTTTATTATATAC
>JAULBS010081631.1:0-19022 GCA_032355785.1 Symmetromphalus regularis | reverse complement strand
GCTTAATCAGCTGTTTTAAGACTTGAGAGAAACAGTACCACCCTACAATGATCCATCGGAGGTGTGGAAGATGGCATTGAAGCATGATTTTTCTGAAAATACTAATTGTATCAATGCAGTAGTATTTAATTATGGATAGTGCATTATGTTTGTTCACAGATATCCATTTTGTAGGCATTTAACACTAATTTTCCCAATCTAGTGGTGCATATTGGTGAGGTATGTCCCATACATAACCACAGGGTTTCCTGATTGTTGTGAGCCTTATATTTTTTTAATAAAGAGTATTATTCAAAATCGATCTTCTGTTTATTATTCCCTAGGATCCTAACAATGGAATTTGTGAACATTTGAGCCCATCCAACATGGTCAAAATTTTAACCCTTTGGTTGACACTGATGGCGAGTTTTCTTGAAACACCCCATATATATATTACATTGTATGACAAAAACATTTGGTTTAATGTTCAGCACACACTGATTGATAGAACATTTTGAAATACAGAGCAAGAATGATTATTATTTCCAGACTAATACACTATTCACAGTGAACCAAAGGATATTTTTAAATTAAATATTCTGATAAGAATTTCATGCATTTTAGAAGACCTTGCTCATTGTTAGATCTTATTTAACATCTACGTCTAGCCACCTCGTAATTTGATTATACCTGAACATGCAATAGATCTGTTTCTCATCAATATTTAACTCCACACCAATTGACCTGTCACTTAACACTTGATTACCCAATATCTATGATCATGTGTAATTTAACTCCAAGCAAGCCTCAGTGGTCCAGTGGTAGGATATTGGACTCTCAAGCTGAAGCTATTTTCCATTCCAACCAGTGGTGCACAACTGGTTCATCAAAGGTCATGGTATGTGCTGTCATGTCTGTGGGAGGGTGAATATAAAAGACCCCTTGCTGTTTATCGTAAAGAGTAGCCTATGTGGCAGCAGCAGGCTTCCTTGAAATAAATATGTCAGAATGACCATATGACTGACATCCAATAGCCAAGGATAAGATAAAAAAATAAGTGTACTCTAGAGGTGTCGTTAACTAAAACAAACTTTACTTTACTTTTTACTCAAGCAGAAGATTATGGTTCAGTACCCGTAGGAGGCTGGTTCACACTTTATCAAATGTTTGACATCCAATAGCTGATGATTAATAAATCGGTGTGCTATAGTGGTGTCATCAAAAAAAAAAAATCTATTTAACTCCAAGCTTTATAGGCCATGGAGGAGGAACAGCAGTAAAACATTTGCATGAAGTGCGATGAATCATCAGATTGAACTTTCAAATGGACTCATTGGGCTATTTCATATCTTTCTGATCAGTAATCATATTTTTTTTGTATGGTTTTTATTGTATAAAATACCTAAACTTACAAAGTGTCCCAACAATATATTATCTGTTCTATCTGTAATACAGTGCATCATGGCTACTTGCCCATTACAGTGGTTACCAAGGTAGTAGGTCAACATGTACGTCAGATTGAAAAAGAAATCCGTTATCAGGGTTTTTAATCTTACAGGTTTTGGCACAGGTTCCATTCAGCAGATCATATCAATTCAGTTCTTTATTTCT
This sequence comes from Symmetromphalus regularis, assembly GCA_032355785.1. Classification (NCBI taxonomy): domain Eukaryota; kingdom Metazoa; phylum Mollusca; class Gastropoda; order Neomphalida; family Neomphalidae; genus Symmetromphalus; species Symmetromphalus regularis. The sequence continues at coordinate 17,432 of JAULBS010081631.1, read as the reverse complement.
TTTATATATAAATGATATAATATATATATTATTATATAATATATTACATACAGACAGACAGACAGATAGACAGACACGCACGCACGCATACATACAGACAATACCATACCATACCAGTGTTTGAATTTTTTTTTAAAAGCCACTAGTCACAGTGTTAGTGGGTTTGTCATTTCAAGTTACTAGCCCACCAAGCTAAATCACTAGCCCAAAGTTCTGACCAAATTTACCTTGACGGTTTTGATATTAATGAGTGTATCTTCAATTATGTTTCTCGATCATGTATGTGAAAAGCATTCTTTGTGTGCCGATGACTGTTTATGTGCTTTCAGGGTTTCTATTCTAAAATTAACTTTTCCTTGTACCATATTGTTTTTTATGTTCTTGGAATTTGTTGGGCATGTTGTCAAAAAATATGTTTCGTCTACTACGTCGTTATATAACCTGCAGTCTATCTTTTATGTCAGTGTGTCTATATCAAGCAAAGTCATCTTGAGTTTTGCAAGATAATCTGAACTCATGTTATTTAATATAATAATAAACTAATTAAAAAATGAAATTAAGTTAGTGTTGCTTCTCCCTGCCACACTTTTTGTTTCTTTACATCATTATTTTATTGTGTGGTTGTTAAGAGACTGGGCTACAAAGTTAATATTCTTTGTCAATGTACACTCTGTATTACAAATTGAGTTTCCACATTCTTTTCCAATCAAAAAGCCTGCCAAAGAAATTAATTCTGGGTTTCGTAATGCTCTTATAAGAATTATTGTTTATGTTAAAAACTTTGGCACCAAGGCAAAAATGCTAGAGGTAATCACACACTGTTTTGGGTCAACTTTACATAATGTGTATTTGAAAAGCATAAATTTATCACCACAACATTTTGGTACAACATAAATCCAGTGGTATAGTGGCTATATTATCAGATTCTAAGCATTTTATATGTACTTATATAGTTATGTAGAGAAAGGAATTTAGATAAAAGAACATGTTGCATATTTTACCTTCATATTATTACATATTTTTCTCACCGTTACATTATCTTATATTCAGAACCAAATAGTTATAGTCTGTGAAATCTGTGGCAGCAGTCAACAATGCCATCATAGAAGCCACCATAAAATATAAATATATTATGCAATACCATGTTTATTCAGCTATAAGGTGACATTGCCTGAAAGATGGAGACCGTTTTGGGAACAATTTTTGCTTCCATTCATTTATAAAAGAGGGTGAAATTTTTGAGTATGTTGTTGCTAATTTTTAATGTTTTCAGAAAAAACGTTATCTAGAATTAACTTTCATGCACAGATAGCCACATAACTGAGTGCTATTGAACAGAAAATTACATTCATATGTTTGTTTCAGGCAAAATGTTATCATTTATGTCCAGTATTTATCTATACATTTAGCGTTTCACCATTTTGAAAGCTCTGAGTAATTAAATTAATGTAAACAACTCTCGACATTATCCCTCACCAGAAATCGGCCATTTTCGTGACAGCTATTTTAACTGGAGATTACCGAAAACAGCGATTTGACATTAGATCAGGCTTAAATTGTAAGATGGGTCAGGTTTTTAAGGTTAATTCTGGAGGGATAAAAGACTGCCTTATAGCCAAATAAATACATCATGCTAATTTACTTAAAATTGCCATGGCAGTGTTACAGCAAAATGATTTAGCAACAGTTTTTAGTTTTAAAGGCTGTAGCTAGCAGATGCTACATGTAACTATAGTTTTTGAGTTTTATGTCCAAATATTCGAGTTAAAGGTTTATTACATGTTTCGGAATGATTGATTTAAATAATATGTTAATATTCGTCATAATTTAAAATGAAAATTGATTTTCATGTTTGGTAAACAAAGGATACAATTAAAGTAATATTTTTTATGTGATTGATTCTAATAATATTCGAAGATTTTTCCAAAAACTGAGAATTACTCGATGACATGGCATATTAAACAAGTTTTAATTCTTTTTTTGTTCTTTTTCTTTTTTATGTGTATGTTTAATGGGAAATATTTCAATGTAACACAAAATGAAATATTTTTTTTAACTGAAATGGAAAAAACTGAATTTATTAAATTATAAAATGGAAAAGAGGGAAATTTGAAATGGATAATGAGTGCCTCAACTAATCAAATCACGAAGGCTAGCCTATCATGTATATACCGGTAGTATGTACACAAGAAATATAAATTCTGATCAGATTTCAGTCACCCTTTTAGTGACTGCTAATCAGAGACTGCCGAGTCACGGGAGCCATGCCCCCATACACATTTTTTAGGGGACAGCTAATATAAATAATCACTAAAAGGTTGTTTTTTGGGAGTGTTTGGGGCGAATAAAAATATTTTCAGATGCAGTGACAAAATAAAATGGCCGAAATCAGTGAGATTTCTGAGAATGAGGGGGTCTCGAATCTGTTGGTTAACACATTTGCTGGTTGTCATGATTTGCTTCCCACCCGCCCATATATGCCATTATTTTAAATGATACTGATTATAAGTGTTCTTTTTCAGTTGTTTTATCGGCGTAGGGGAGGACCCAGCAAGGGAAAGGACACAACTAATCCCATCCATTTTCTTCCGGTGCTTCCATCTAAACGGATGAAACCATTATGGCAGGCAGACCCTCCGTCATTTGTACTCGCTGGACAAGCTGATGATGAAGAAAAACCTATTGACTTAATTGGAGAGCTGACTGCAAGTAGGTTTTTCATTTTTTTAACATGTAATTTTATAAAAGTTTTATGTAATGTTTATAAAATATGTCTGCTCATATGGTCACAGTATCTAAAATGCACTGGCATAGATTTTGTATAACAAGGGCCCCCTAAATTTTGCAATTTAAATAACCTTTTTTAAATTATTATTATTATTTTTAACATTAAAGAATCCGAGGAATAGGCATCATATTATTGTGGCCCTGCTAAATGGATTTTTTTGATCCACCACTGCAAATGTTATATGTTTTGTAATTGCAACTCTGTGATTCCAAACCATTAAAAATATTTTACAAATTATTACGAAATTGAAACAAATGATGCTTTTGGGGTGTGGGTTTTGGTGTAAATGTTAAAGGTTTATTATAGGGTGCCCATTAATTTAGCATCTTTTAGTAACACTCTTGGAAAAATTAATATTTTTCTGCAGTTCTCTCAAATTTTTATTTAATTTTTTTATGAGAACTGCCACTTCTGCCATTTTGAATTTCAAAATTATTTCAGAAGACAGAATACAAGCAATTTTGGTTATGGAATGTTGATGAGTATCAACTCATAATTACGAATAATAGATCATCACAAACAGTTTTGTAGTGATGACGACTACTTTAAATGTTGTGGTGATGATAATATGCCAACTTGAAATGTTTCGTGTGATGTCATCATCAAATTGAAAATTGCTAGTATCACAATTCTCAGTCTGGGGCTAAAGTGGCATTCCTCATGAAAATGTAAAGTAAAAAAAGTTGTATTTATGGAGTTTATAAATAAAAGATGTTTATTGCACCTCCATACATGGTCCGGGCATGGCTCCACAACCTTTTAGAGGACAATTAATATAAAAAAAATTGGTAGTTTTTTTAGCTAAATAATTTTTTTTTCAGACTTGATGAAAAATATAGTGACCAAAATCGGAATATGGAAGGGTATCAGGTCCAGTAATTAACACGTTGGCTGGTTGTCAAGATTTGACCACTCTTCCCCCACTTTCAAATGCACTCTGCGGGTCCTGCCATAACATTCTTTTAACTAATCAACAGTTAGTCAGTCCCCCTGAATTCCAAAGCAGAATTGATTAAATTTCGTGGTAAAATTAGCTATATTCTGTTATAGGAATTGGGAAATTCCATGGCAAATTCTGCCACAAAAAAAAAGTAAAATAATATTTACAAATTTACACTAAACCTTTTTTCACAAATTTAGTTCCAGTTTAATTTCCCATGACATCACCAGAGTTCTTAAATAAGATAAAATGACCGAATCCTATTCCGTATTTGTGAAACTTGTTTAATTTACTTCCAACACGTCTTCAACAGTTTCCTTAACCTAAATAACTAACAACTACTCAGTAACCTATGGCATGTTCAGGAGGGTGAGTGCTCGCGAACACTTTGGTTACTATAGTCTTCTATCACATAACGTTTATAATATAAATTATTAGGCACAAAAACCAGTCTAACACATAAATGGGAGCATTCGCCCTCTTGGATGCGTCACCTGTTTGTTCTGCGAAGAAACAATCAACGTTTGTCGAATGAAGTTAAAACCATAAAACAAATCGCAACATCTAAGCCATTTAATTTCTTGCATAGTCCCATGGACTCTTGACCTAATTAATTTCCAAACAAAGAATTAATTTTAAATATAAGCATTTGATTTGTCCATATAAATAGTTCATTAAACTAGTTACATAACCACCACATCTCGCTTACCATCAATATTTTAAAACTAATAATGAATTATGCTCACGGACAAATAAATTGAAAAAATAATGTGTTTTATCTACTGAATGATGTGTGATGTATATATTTTGAGTCACGGGACAGGTATTCCCCCATTAGACGTTCTTTTGAAACGTCCGAATATTTCTGTAGCTGCAAAACATTTGTTGAAATCTTGAAATTTGAAGAATTCAAATTTTTAAATGTGAAAAAATAATTGACTCGACATGGAATTCCCTGTACCATGGTTCAGTTAAAACGTCTAGCATGATATGAAAGCGAGATCTAGTATCACATATGCATTTGTAATCAATGAGGGACCATGCCTTTAAAGAAACAACTTTCTACCTTAGTGCTTCAGTTTATGTTTTCAAAAATGTGACCTATATATTCATAGCAAAGTGATTTTTAAAAAATCCACTGCATAAAATGACAAATTCTGCAAGTTTTCTGCATGAAAATAGATTTTCTGCGGACGTACAAGAATTGTGTGCAGTGATGCAAATTCTGCAAATGTTTTCGCATCCACTGAATTGCAGAATTCAGGGCGGGGGACTGGTTAGTGAATTAATTTGCACAAATAATCTCATGTCACAAGTAATGATGTTACTACCAATCCCACGTAAATTTCTTTTACTTGTAGATTTTTCCATACACTTTGACCTGTGACTTAACTAGTTTATTTTTTGGGTGCAGCCAATAGCAAGCACAAGAAGCTGATTGGCATTATAGAGATTTAATTGACTTCAATTCTTCAATTGTTTGTTTTTACAGGAGATTCGAGAAAGAGAAAACATCCAGGTCCCAGTCGTCTAAAGCAAGTGGACTCCAATAAGGATGCCAACGTGGAACAGTTCAAACAACCCAAGAAAGAAAGAGAGAATTTCCGTAAAGCTCTTGTTGATATTATCATGTGAGTTAAAGCAACTTTTATAACAAAGAGCTGTAGCAATGATTAAGTAATGTTCTAGGGTATTATTAAATAAACAACCCTTTGCTGTTCCATGTTAACATTCTTAATGAAAATTATTTTTAAAAAATGAAAATATTTTGATGTAAGTATGTATTTATGTATTGTATGTATGTCGGGTTTGAGTAGTACATACATAGATGTTAATGCACAGGCACAGGGAATATTAAAATCGTTTATAGTCTTAAAAATTATCCTTATGCCATAATCAAGACTCGAACTTATGGTACTGAATTGCCTGTAATCCCCAGACAAACCACGATAACCTCTCGGACATAGGAACATTCTCAAAAAAGAATGTCCAAATAACCATTTATATGCATGGTGCTAAACAAAAACAAATTCATTATATCAGTGTTGAAAAATAAATTTATTATAAAAATTAGTTTCCCTTTAAACTTAATAATGAGTTGTGGATAGAATTGAAGTGATTCCACTAAACCTTTATTAACAAAAATAAACCCCTAACAAGCTGGTGAACAAAATCTTTAAATTATTAAGATTCTGTTTTGTTAAAATAATCTTCAATTGTTTTTTTATTTAACAGTAAATAATTAAATTTCTGTTATAATCATTACAGTTTAAAGGCATTTCAATGGTCAAGCCATTAGCAACCATGAGCATAAAATGAATTCGTCATGGAACTTCTTTTTAACAGCTGTGTTTACAAACTATATTTAGACTGATGATCGTCGGGTGACGCCAGGTTTTTAAAAATCAACAGTATTAAACGAAGATAAATATATTGCCTACTAAGTGTTTTAATAAAGATAATACAGATAATAAACAATTAGATAGCCTGCATACTACCATTTGCATTACCACAACAATAATACATGACATGTGGGTTTAAAAACATTCTCACAAAACATCTTCAGTAAAATAAGGCATATTTATTCAATTTCAAGTACTTTTACAGAAATATCTTTTAAAAGGTAAAGAACTGATTATTGTAAAAATAACTGCCTTAGCAAAAAAGAAGAAAGAAAAATTAAATAAGATGAAAAAGCGAAAAATGGAGCAAAGGTTTTAGCATTTATATGTTATTCATAGAAAACACCATTGAAAGTGAAGTTTTAAAAATATGACGTCATTTTAAAATATTTATTCTTTAGTATTCTTGAGCGTTATTTTGCAATACTTTCCCAAAATAAATCAAAAAGTGTATGTCCCAAATTTAATTATAAGGAATGTCTCTTATTACTTTTAGATTCATCAGGGTATGAACAAAAAAAACCATCTGCAAACTTTTGTGTGAACGGCTTCGTCAGTTGACATAGTTTGCGGATGTTTTTTTTTTGTTCATACCCCGATGAATCTAAAAGAAATAAGAGACATTCCTTAAATACACAATGTTCAAATTAAATCTTGTGTAATGTTATATAATTATGTATAACTGCTATATTTCAGGCAAGAAGAAAGCATGCCAAAGAGCAGTGCTGTGTCTGTGACTGGTGAACTGCCTCCGCTGTCAAGAACCGGATCTCCTACGGCGGCAGAGAAGGATATTTTGGTAAGAGCTTGTAACTGTAGTAGTAGTGTTAGAATAAAATGCTCCTACTAGCAGTAGCTGGTGGGAATTTCCCTATTAGCTCCATTGGTAGAGTGCTGGACTCTCAAACTGAGAGTCATGTTTCGAATTCCCTCAGTGGAGGTTGAGATTTTTCTGTTACATTTGGAGCCGACATAGAGACAGGGTGTGTTCTTAATACAGTTATGCAGTATGTGCTACTAGTAGTGTTAGAATAAATTGCTCCTACTGGTTGGTAGACTGTTGGTTATGTCATTTGTACTTTTACAGAATGTTATGACGTTATACTCATAGTTAGTACAGGCAAGCTTATTGGTCATAATGATCAGAGCAACCCAATGAAATGCCCTGTTAAACCAATGCTGGTATTTACTCAGTTGGTAAATAACAACAAATATGCACTGGGTTATGGGTGCTCACTGGGGTAATAAATTTATTTATATTTTGTCCACAGCGGTACTACTACTATATTCACAATGGAATCGACACAGAGCATGTTGCCCCAATGGAGGACTCCTGGCTGGAGAACGTTCTCTACAAAGTTCCACGAAGTCTCAAGGTAAATAATACATTTCTGTTCTTGAGGGTTGAAATTTAATTATGGTGCTAGTGAATGTAAAAGTACTTTCTTTTTGTTAAACAGAAAAGAAATAATCAGGTTTATGATTTTGTAGTCACAAAATAGGTTTATTTCAGGTATGGGAATTGTACGCCCCTCGGCATATATACACGTCAGTAAAGTTCACGGTATGCCTCAAGGTATATCACATATGCCCCACGGCTTTGAGTAAAATTAGTGTTTTTAGATATGTCTGTGTAGGTATAAATGGAAACAGCTCTTCTCAATTTCTGTGCACTGATACAACAAATTGGCCTCTAAAATACCCAAATTCACTTTTGGGCATGGGATGTCGCCCTCCTGGACCCCTTACTGGGACATTGTCCCTGCACCTTATCAGGGCCTAGGCATCTCTTGGATTTGGATTTTAGGCTGGTTTTAAGCTAATTTTTCTAGTTCCCATGTCTGAATGTGGGACAGCCACGTAAAGGAAAGGATTGATTTTTTAATGTCACCCCAACACATTGTTTATTCAGTGGCTATTTGGTGTCTAACTAATTGTGATTGGTCTTCAATGGAAACCTGTCATATAAGCAACTATTTCTGATTAGCAGCAAGGGATCTTTTATATGTATGTTTGTATAGACATGATAGCACATACCACATTCTTTGATAAATCATTTATGGACCAGTTGGTGCAAGTGGTGAACATGCATTCAGTAGTTGTTCTTTTGCTGTTATATAAACTGTAAAACATGTTGCAGGCTGGCCACACAGAGACGATAGAGAACCTGTCAGATGAAATGCGTGAAGATTACCTGCTCAGTGTCAAGAAAGCTATTGGTAAGAATATTTATTCTCGTAGTGCGCTAGTACTATCTGTGAGTTAACAGTAAAACTGACAAATTATAAAATTAAATTTAAAAAAATTGTTTTAATATTGCTTATAATTATTTATTCAGTAGATATCTGGAATTTGTTGTGAAATAAAAGATTATTAATTTATTTAATATTTATTTAACAACACTACAATAAAATTAAAGAAAGCCTATTCTTTGAAAGTTGCATGAACAATCATTTCGTTCACCCATCAGATTTTAAATCTCAGAAATATTGAACCCAAATTACAAAATGTATGTTAATTTGCATCTGCTTTAATAATAATAATAATAATAATAATTAACTTTCATGTTTTCTTTGTTGAGGGAAACATATTTAATAGAAGTTGTAATTTTTTAATTATAAAAATAGATACTTCATGCCTGTCAGAATTGAAAATTTGTATAAATCCTAAAAAGAAACAAGAGGTAACCAATTTCATTTTGAATAGATTTTTTTTATAAAATACGACTCCTTAATTTGTTGAATAAAAAAAAAATCAGTGACATGCAGACAAAACTATAATTCTCACAATTTCGAGAGGGTCAAGCTTGTAAAGTTAAGTTTACCTTTCAGTGGATTTTGTGCTGAAGGATCCCAGAGAAAAAGATGATGACAAGAAAGAGAAACTACCTCCACACAGAGAAGAGCTGGAAATTGTTCCTAAGCCCTGGCACAAGTCATTCATAACTGCACTCGAGTTGTCCTCCAGTCACCTCCACGTGACCAACCCTTGCATGTTGCAAGTGCTAGATCTCTGGCATGTGTCGTATGGGTATGTATTTTGTCAGTTTTAATGTCTGTTCATTTTAATTGGGTTTCGAGCATACTAACAGACAGTTTCACTTCTGACTTCAAAACATGATATTGATGTTAGAATGTGCATAATATTAAATAATCTTCATGTGCTACATCAGACTTTCAGAATATGGGAGAATTTTTTACATATTTCTCTGCTTGATGCTCCCAAGATGGTTTCCCAGGCACAGATGGAAATGATGGAAAGTTACCAGATGACATTAACCTTAGCAGACTGTAACCTTGGCATTGTCTGTTTGATCTGGGGACAATAAAAAAGAAAGAAAGAAAGATAAAACATGATTGGAAATAAATCCATTCAAGTAGAGATTAAAAAACAATCTTAGCAGACGTGACTATAAGGTGGTTGTTTAATTTTCAGGGATCTGAGAATGATTGACACTGAAGAGTTCCACACCAAGACGGACTCCATGGAGCTGGGAGCGTTTCAGAATCTGTGCATGAAACACATCGATGCCGCAAAGAGAAGCTTACTTCACAAGTGAGTTAACCATAGTTTAACAGCTGTTGGATTTAGATGACAAATATTGCATCTTACTCTGTTCACATGTGGTCCTCAACCAGCTTACGTTCAAGACAGGTAGGTACACACCACTTAACCAGCCAATGGTCCACTGCTAGTTCATAGAAGACTATGGTTTGTGCTATCCAGTCTGTGGGATAATGCATGTAAAAGATCCTTTGTTATTAGATTTGGCTGGTAGGTACTCTGATCAAATCTCAGTCTAGGCATGTGATATTTTAATATCCGTACTGGCTCCAGTACAGTGGGTAGGTGTATACTACTTACATCAAACAGTGGTCCACAACTAGTTTGTCAAAAGGCTGTGATTCATGATATCCTGTCTGTGGGATAAGGCATATACAAAATCCCTTGTTAGACTTCGCTGGTAGGTACTATGATCAAATCTCAGTTTTTATCTCAATTCTCTGTAAGGCTCAATGGGTAGGTGTATACCACTTACATGTACATCAGCCAGTGGTCAACAACTCATTTATCAAAATGCTCTGGTTTGTGATATCATGGGAGAGTGCTTGCTGTTACCAATAAGAGTAGTCACAGTGTCTCCTACTAAAACTGACCTCTGGACCTCTGATGGGTGTGTCTATAATAACTAATTCTACAATTTTTTAAAGGTTTTTTTTAAAACTTAATTATTGTTTATTTTAATGCAGATGGTTCCCAGAAGTGCAAAACATCTTTTACCAAGGAAACAAACGGAAGCAGGTGCCAAGTAATCAAGACCAAGAGAAACTAGAATCATTCTTCAACTGTGCTGCCACCCTGATGACAGAAAACCTACAGAACCTCACTCTGAATTCCATCTCAGACTACACAGACCTCCTCTGTCAGCCAGTGGTTAGTCGCATTCCAGTCTGTTTATTCAGTTTGAATCAGGAAATTAACATGAACAAATTGAGGCCTCATTTTTCATCATATGTTTCCATTTTAGATTTATTAAGAAGTATTTTTAGTTTTTTTATAATTATCTTTTTATTTTGTAAAAATAGTTTTTCATGTATGTGTACTACATTAAATAAGTAGCATATTCATTTTATTAGTTTACCTTAAAAATGGATGAGAAATGAGCCAAAAACTATCAACAGAAAAATAGTGATATGAGCTGAGGAAACCCAGCAAAAAGTAGTATCTATCATCTTGAATACAGTATTCCACACAACTTGAAATATAACTTTCTTCATTTTGCTGGTGCGAAAGCAGATGATTGGTTTACTGATTATGTGTCAAATTTAATGATTGATTAGATTAATTTGAATTTTATTCGGACTGGTTAGAAATAGTGTATAAGCACCTCATTGGTTTATTGACCTGTGTATCTATGTTAATGATTGGTTAAATAGATTTATTTGAATTTCAATATTGCTGGATTCAGATTAAGAAGATTGTGTGGGAAGGATGGACAAGGTTTGTCTGGCAACCGGTGCCTGCGGTATGGACAGCATTCATTAATAATGTTTCACTTGATTTTACTGTTATCACTGATGTCTCCAGACAAGCTGTATTTAGTGTTTAATTTGTCATTTTACATTTATTATCACTGACATAGCCAATGGTTTGGAAAAGTTAAGTTTCATATCACTTAACAATTATTAGCTGTATTTGGTGTTTAGTCATTTTTCATTTATTATCACTGGGATAGCCAATGGTATGGAAAAGTTACATTTCATATCACTTATCATCTTTTATCACTGATGCATCTAGGCAGGTTGTTTTTAGTGTTTAATTAGTCATTTTACATTAATTAACACTGGTATAGTTCACAACAGGTATCAATTATCACTGATGCAGCAAGAACAGATTTTATCACTGTAATGGTGTGCATGCTGAATCTAGTTGTCACTTCGTTAACCAGTTGCCTATGTCACAACAGCAAGTTTATTCTCGTAAACACATTGCAGATGTTATGATTTTTTGGCATAAACTGTTACTTGTCTCACCTCAATGGAAGTTCACCTAATATGGATTATGGTTTTCATCCAAGTATATTTATCATGTAGTTTTTTTCCTGTACATGACATTGAAATATTGCTTGACAAATCATTTAAATCTTTGTATTATTGTATTATATACTTTTTAAGAATATAAAAAAATGCTAATTTGAAATTAATAATAAATTAAAACAACAAAATGTAATGAAATTAAATCTGATCAAATATATATTTGTTTTTAATATGGATGAAAAATGTTGAATCACTGTGACTTTCACTGGATCTCACACTGCCTGTAGACTTACATATATCAGTAATTGCTATACTTATGAATATTTTTGTGTAAATTAGTCTATTTCAAGTTTTTATGAATAGGCAATTCCAGTTAATTGTGTTTCCCATCCTTCCATTCATCCATCCATCATGGCATTTCTATAATTGTTTGTTGATGCCTGTGGATTCCTCCATGGTCTCAGCTATAAAAGACCCATACAGATTATGTTGCTTTGTGCAGGTAACCCTAGCCGGGGGTGTAGATTAGTGGTCACCTGCCTGCCCATCTCGGGTTCAGATGGAGTCGGGCGAGTTCAGTATTGATAATCATCCTCGTGGAAGACCGGTATCTAAAAAGGTTAATGTACACCCCTGCTAGCAGTCTCTGAATGCCCACCAGTCTAACCCATCACTAATTATCAGAACAAATGCCTGTACTACTGATTTTGTCCTGGATGTAAGGCAGAATAATGGACTGTAAATACATAGATTTAATCTTGTAATTTATTTGTACAACAATCTTCAGCAATATAAAACAAAAGTCAAACACAACCTCCATATTTAATCTTATATTTTGGTGTGATTTTCTTATAGACATCAACACGAGCCTACGAACATTCGGGATTCATTCTCAGGCTCATCCTTGACGACACTCAGATAAAGTTTGAGCCAACATTCAAAGACTTTGAAGTGGTGCTTGTCAATGTGTATGACGTCATCATCAAGTCGGCTGGAGCCACTCCACGGGTCGAAACCAAGCTCTACCTTGATTGGGTGAGTTTCCTCTATGTAAATAGTTTTCTCTGAAAAGATAACTATTAGATTAAAGTTTATTACATGTTACTCTTGTGCAGAAACCAAGCTCATTTCAAATGTTTTTCTTCTATTTTCTTCTACTTAATGTTGTTTCTATTGATATTTGTAACTTTTGAATTTAGACAGATCATTATTTTTTTTTATTCTAAGTTCTTTTTCATTATTTGATTTACAGATTTTCCAGTGTTGTTTCTATTGATATTTGTAAATTTTGAATTTAGACAGAACATTATTTTTTTAATTCTAAGTTCTTTTTCATTACTTGGTTTACAGATTTTCCAATGACAAAAATCATGAAAGTGAAAATAAATAGAATTGTGCTTTTCAAGCCAGTCTATCTATTCTAGATGTTTTATAGAAGCAACACCATCAGATACAGTGAATAAACTATTTTCTTTTTTCATTCTTTTTGAGTATTATTTAGAGCATAATGTAAATTATAAATAAAAAGTAAAAATAATATAAATAACTTCAACCGTTTTCAAGGTTTTAAGAGGAAAACAAATATTTAAATGAAGTACAGGGTTTTATTTCTAAAGTTTGAGTGTATTTTCACAAAGAAATTAAGAATTTTCAGTTTTACTTCAAAAACTTTAACCTGTGTTAGAATAATAAAATATTAATACTACATTATTTTAGTCAAATTGATGCATCTATTTATGTTTTTACATGATAATGGTTAAAATATTGGGAAATTTTTATGTCAAGATTGGTAAAAATACTTTAAAATTGGGAATTAAAAATGACATAATATTTAGGAAATGGTGGGAATGGTCAGGCTCGGACAAAGGTGGGCCATGTGGGCTAGTTGGCATGGACCTATAATTATGAGGGGGCCTTCTGCCCCATGTAATTAGCATTGATTACAAAAATCTTTAATGAGCAATTTGAAATGTGGGCCTACATTTCCCATCTGGCCCAAACCTACTACCAGGTTAGCACTAGTGTGCATATCAAAGTCTAGGGTGCTAAAACCCCAAAGTAATAATAAAAAAGGCCTGATATGTTTGATTATTTGTATCGATTGATAGATAATCAATTTATTTATATTAATTCCATAGAAATATAGCTTAAAATTATTGATACTTTATTAACTTTCTTAACAGTTTATTTTCTAGTATGTGATTTATTTCCTAATAAAAATGATTTATTTTACAATTAATGTTTCTTCATAATAACTATTTGCTGCATTCAGTGTGGTCGAAAACCCCGCAGAAGTAAACATATAATGAAGGTTTGTAATGAAAGACTGTCACATGCTACACATATTTGTCTAAAACAAAGTTAATTAAAATACTTTGCAACATGCTAGTTGTACATTGTAAACAGAAAACCTCACCGAAATACATGTTTTGTCACAGTTTGTAACAGAATGCATTCACATGGTACACACGTTTTTATTTTAAATAAATAAAGGATATTAAGATAGCATTTATTAGCAAATTTGTGTCCCAAGTGAAATAATTTTTCTTTATTATGGGTGAAATAATTTTACTTTATTATGAGTTTTAGCAATTGATAAAGTAAAATTATTTCACCAGAGGCATAAATTTGATAATAAATCCTAATGAGTTTGATATTGTATTTATTACTCCAATCAATTTTAATTGTTCTATTTGTAGAGAAATGCAAGCCTATAATGTTAACAGTGACATTCTACTTTTGCTAGTTGTGGTGATGTTATATTCTGTTATAATTACGTCACATTTAGTACAGGCAGGCTCATTGATCTACATGGACAGAGCGACCCAGAGAAATGTCTTGTTAAACCAACATTGATATTATCTCAGTGGGAAAATAATACAAATATGTACTGGGTTATAAGTGCCTATAATAAAATTAATTAATATTACTTTCAGTATGCTTAATATTCACTGAAGAGAAAACCTAACAGAAATAAGTTAAGGCTGTTCACGGAAAACCCTTGAATAATTTTATAATGTAATCACATTTAGTTATTCCAAAGTTGTATCAGATTTTTCAATTGAGCCTCCTATTCCAGTGGTAGGAAATCAGACTCAAGCTGAAGACAGTGGTTCAAAACCTGTCAGAGGCAGGCTAAAACTTGAGCATGTGTCAAAATTACCATATGTTTGACATCCAGTAGACAATATTTAATAAATCAATGTTCTCTAGTGGTGTACTTAAACAAATCAAAAACAAACTAATTCTACAAATAATAACTTTTAGACTTACCAGTTGGAAAAAGCAATAAGAATTGACAGAAGTTTGACTGTATGTTTTTGAATGTTTTCTTTTATAAATATTGCAAGGTCACTTTTGTTTTCACTTTCATTGGTCACATTTATTTTGTTTGGCTTATTACAAGTCAAAGAAACCTCTGATAAATTCACCAGTAAGAATTGTCTTTCATTTATTTATATGTTATAATACTAGAATAATGTAAACTTGAACTGTGTATTTGTAACACAGCACACTGAAATATTCCATGAAAATGCATTTCATATCCTAGTATTAATACTGCTAGTACAAAGTTCATTTATTTATTTAATTAATTTTATACATACAGGAATAGTTAGGGAATGGGTGGGCAAGGAAGAGAAGGAGAAGGGCAGGGGTGAGAAGGGAAAAGGAAGGAAAAGGAAGGGAACAGAGTGGAGGGAAAATAAATGTATTTGATTTAACATTAATATAAAATTTATTTTATGAATTTCTTTGTTCTTATTTTGTCAAAAAGTTAGTAACTGATACTTGTTATGTAACTTGTTTTGTTACTAAATTATTGCAACAGTTTTTGTAAAATAATTTTTTGTCATATAAAAGCAAACTTAATTTTTTAACTATTTTTCGTATTGCAGAATGGCAACAAGAACAAAGCCTTCCTGAAGCCAATAATCCTGGAGGATATTCTCGAGGAAAACCGTCAGAAGGTTCGAGAACTGGTTACCATGGAGAGTGTGCGACCAGTCGAGTGGACAAAGCTGTATGACAAGTACAATTTCCTGGTCACCAAGCAGGTAAGATGATAAACATAGGAACACTAGGTAATTCTCTCATCAATGTATTTACATAGCCCACTGTCAAACATATTTCTTATCTATTATGATTTTAATGGTCTGATATGTACGTACTTTTCATATGATTATACATTTTAGTATTTATTATTATTCTGTTATTACTCCTAAATGAAGTTATTTGTTGTACAACAACAGGACAGATTTTACAATGTGATTAGTCAACGTTATGTTGATCAAATTTTACATCCACTGGTCATTCTATTCACTTGGCACATAGGACGGAAGTTTGAGTTCCAGGATGACAATGCTTGTCCTCACTGGGCTCATGTTGCAGTCGACTTTCTGTGGTAGCAAGGTGTCACAAAACTGCCCTGGCCAACCAAATCTTCAGACATGTTTCCAGTTGAACATCTTTGGGAGGTTTTTGCCCATATGTCGTGCTTGCATCAATGCCCTTGGATCATGGACCAGATATTGACTTTACTAAGACAGTCATTTGTTTACACTTGTTTTCTGAATAATTTGAGGGTTCTTTTAAATATTGTTACCAGTATATTAGTTAAATAAATAGTCTTATTATATGTTACATTTTAAATAGTATTATAAATGTGTTTGTTTCGAACATTTTAGGCAGAGGCAGACGTTGATATGTTCATGAGGGAGACACACTCGTTTGATGACTATTGCAAAGAGGTAGCCAAGTACCACAAGCTCACCGAGGAGATAACGTACAACATGCAGAAGGTACACAGGCTCTTTTCACCTACGTTGCTAGACTGATATTCTGCACCATTATCCACTATTCACTCACTATACACTGTGTTGTTTTTAATTCCCAAATTTAGAGTAAAAATTACCAATCTCTACGTAAAAAAGTACAAAACTTTATTTTTTTTCTTCTATTATATAAGCACATAAATAGATGCATGCATTTGATTAATTTTAAAATACACGAGTATTCATATTTATTATCCTAACATGGCTTAATGTTTTTATTATAAAATTACTCTAAATTGGACATCAAGACAAATTTCAGAAGTTTAACCAGCCTATATCTATTACAATTAATTGATACTTTATATATCAGTGTGTGTGTCAGTCTGTCTGTCTGTCTGTGGTGCACTCATGTGTGTATGTTGTCATGTTAGAATGGGTATGTTTGAACTGGAGTTGTTTTTCAGGTTGTCAGACTGAATATGTTTGAACTGGAGTTGTGGTATTTTAGGTTGTCAGACTGGGTATGTTTGAACTGGAGTTGTTGTTTTCCAGGTTGTCAGACTGGGTATGTTTGAAATGGAGTTGTTGTTTTTCATGTTGTCAGACTGGGTATGTTTGAACTGGGTATGTTTGAAATGGAGTTGTTGTTGTTCATGTTGTCAGACTGGGTATGTTTGAACTGGAGTTGTATTTCAGGTTGTCAGACTGGGTGTGTTTGAACTGGTTGTTGTTTTTCAGGTTGTCAGACTGGGTATGTTTGAAATTGAGTTGTTTTTCAGGTTGTCAGACTGGGTATGTTTGAACTGGATTTGTATTTCAGGTTGTCAGACTGGGTATGTTTGAACTGGTTGTTGTTTTTCAGGTTGTCAGACTGGGTATGTTTGAACTGGAGTTGTTGATTTTCAGGTTGTCAGATTGGGTATGTTTGAACTGGTTGTTGTTTTTCAGGTTGTCAGACTGGGTATGTTTGAACTGGTTGTTGTTGTTTTTCAG
>JAULBS010081621.1:0-19023 GCA_032355785.1 Symmetromphalus regularis | reverse complement strand
TCAAACATTTGGTTATTTTGACACGTAGTCAAGTGTGAGCCAGCCTCCAAAGGGTTTTGAACCACTGTCATCAGCTTAAGAGTGTTCATAAACCAAGTCTAAAGTTTAAGATACAAGGGTGTGTATGAACACAATTTGTCTTGTACTCTATAAAGTTATATTGGACTATCTATTGTTATAGAATAAGTTTTATTTTTTTTTTAAATAGTTCTCGATTTTATTTATAGTTCACTAAAGGTCTTATTGAATCGGTATGGGGTGGGGGGTGGGGGGGAGGTCTCTGGATATGGTAGCTAACAAGGAGTCCCTTTGGCACACCAAAATTGTGCACTGAGGGGTACAATGTTGTATGCACCTACCAATATGAACATTTTTTATTTACTTGATGACAGGTCTAGACAAAAAAAATAGAAGAAAAAGGTTATTTTGATAATACAACACAAAATATTCTAAGCTTTTAAAAATACCCATATATAATAAAATGTTTGGCAAATATATTTTTTTAATAATAATTTTGATTTATTGTTTATTCTGTGTGTTTTACCCTGTATGAGCAACAATTTGTGATCATATTTAGTGTTTACAGTAAGATGAGAAATACAGTGTGTTACTACATTTGTATGTTATCTTATTACCTAACACATGAAAATAGGTCAGTTGATCAGCTGAGTGCTAGGGGGGACAACTCTAGTAAGACTAACTGTTCATTGAGACTGTTTAAGCATGAGTTTGAGTCTGCCAAGTTGACATTCACAATAAGCAGAAATATTAACAAATAAAGAAGGATTGTTTGTTTAATAATATCCTAGTACATTTGTTGTCTCTTCATTTTATTGTGGACTCACTTATATATATTTTTAAAACAACTCTAAAATCTACTATTCTTCTGAATGGAGAAATCGTAACATTTCTGTGTAATTTAAAATGATTTTACATTTGATTGTTTGATTATCAAATTTACAGCAGAAATGAAAAAAATATTTAAAAAAGGAATTCAGTTCTCCTGCATCTGCAAATTCTCCCTTAAGGAAAGCCTGCAGTTGCAAATTCTGAAAACCGGATACACCCACCTCCAAACCAAATTGTTGTTGATATACTGAAGTTATAACAGGTTTAAACAGTTGCAGATGGGGGGTGGGGGGTGTTCCATGGGTTTGGACCTCACTTTTCTCGTAATATATATATATTCTTTTTACCTTTTACAAGTGCAAGGACATGAAAATTAACAATCAGCATCACATTTGGACACCCCCCTTTCAGAAATCTTCCATCTGCAACTGTTTATACATTAAAAAATAACATCATTAGTTAGAATAAAAAAAACATTCAAAATTTTATTCGCTAATTGATTATGAAGTTATAAGAAGACAGTAAGATTTTCAGACGATTATTTTGTTTTGCCTCAAGTACATGTACGAGCTGAATAATAAATATAAAAAATGTGTTTAACGGTTTAATTCAGTAAAAAAATTATTAAAAGATTTTTTTTTTATTAATTTAGTCCTTAATATTCACTACTGCAGAGGAAATTTCTTGAAATACCTTTCTATAAATTACATTGACATCAAAATTGTTCACCTCTGTAAAAAAAAACCACCCAAAAAGATTGAGTTGGTATTTTTATAAAAAGACATTTTGTTTGATGTTTTGTTAATATTCTTAAAGTGAACATCAGTTAAAGTTTACTTGATGTCGTATAAAATTTGTTTTTATGACACATTGTTCAGCCAAACAATGACAGACCCGTGTGTGACATGATAGCAATCTTCGTTGATCACTACCATAACATTCCCCTGTCAGTCGACTTTGACAGCATTATTTACAATAAAAAAATTCCGTTATGATGACATGATGGATGACATGATGCAAAATAATAATAATAATTTTTAAAAATGTAAAAAAAAAACAATAATAATAAAACAATTTTTTATTTTTTTAAATTGGAAAGAAAACATTGTTTGTTCACAACACATTGGTTTGTCAAAAGCTATTAGGTGTCAAACTCGTGGTATTTGTGATACGATTCACAGAAGAAACACAATAATGCCACATAGACTGCTCTTTTCAGTTAGCAGCAAGGGGTCTTTTATATGCATCTTGCCACAGACAGGATGGCACTACAACAACCTTTTTTAAAACCTAAGTCTAATAGCCCAGTCGTTCCAATGAAGAGGATCGTTTTGACGACCTATCGTACTATATGTAGTCGCTTCCTATTGGAATATGTCTACATGATATGTTTTAAATTTTAATAGTTATAAGTGAGCCTCGCTGGTCAGCGGTAGAACATAGACTCAAGTTGATGACAGTGGTTCAAAACCCTTTAGAGGTTGGCCAACACTTGACTTATACAAGTCAAAATAACCAAATGTTTGACATCCAGTAGCAAATGATTAACTAATCAATGTGCTATAGTGGTTTCATTAAACAAAACAAACCCTAAATAGTTATAATTAATGACAGAAATAGTAGTTTACAAATTTTTCACACCTAGAAAACAACTGTGAAAATGGATGCTGTGTTGCAGTAGTCCCATAATTATAAATTTACAAATTGTGAAGTAAATGAAAGCAGAACCAAAAATTTAAAAAATGTATTTGTCAAAATAATTTTGCATAAAACTAAAAGTTGTTTCCACCGAAACCGCCTTAAAAATGACAGTTCATAAACTAACGACATCAGGAGAACAAAACAAACACATTTTTTTGTAATATATATGTTTGTCAGGGTAAAAATATTTTTAGTTTTCTAGGCAATATGGTTGATCTAAGTAGCAGCAGGGGTCAAATTTCACCAAGGTATTGATGCATTTGTCATGGCATCCTGTCCCTTTGCCACATTCGTATGCCATCTCAATTTCACTTCTAACGAAGACAAATATTGCCATGCCCTTTTTTCCCGCTTGCTCCATAGGAAACTCACATTTGCCGTTATGCCCCTGATGTGTCTCAAAATTGCCTTGGTGCCCTCTTAAAATCTAGGATACCAAAGCAGTAATCACCATGCCCATCAAACACCAAAGTTTGACCAATGTAGCAGTATTTTCAAATGTTTTCTAACTCCTCAAAATTTAGGTCTGGTTAGCACATCTTGCAGCAAAGCCTAGAAATAAGTTGATATATGAAGCTGTATGCAGTTTGTAGGTAAATTGTGTGTATTTATTCCTTGCACTAGTATCGTTATTCCTGACAGCTTGAAGCCGGGGAGTAGACATATGACCACCTTTATATCATTGTCAATCCCTGAGGAAATCACTACAAGTGCCGTGACATTTCCCTCTGTCAGTTTACTTAGCCGTCCGCCACCAGAGTTGTGTCATCTTTAAAGTTCTCGCATCATGCTAGCTGAAAACTCCAACTAAACTGTTTCTTTAATGGTTTTTTTGTGTTGAGCTGTATTTCGATCTTGAGAATGTTGTAAAACTGTATTTCGATCCTTTGGATTATTTGTTGAAATTAATGTTTCTTTTAATGATAGTGACACCCCGGTCCATAGTTTGTTAAGCAGTTGATTGTGAAACTTATAGTATTTGCAACACACAGTCTACAAAAGAAACAAGCTTTATTGTGTGTGTATTAAGCTTATTTTGCTCTTGCTATTAAAAGAAATAGAATGTATGTTTCACAACACCTGGATCATTCTTTATTCAGTGGCTAGGTTTCAAATTTATGTATTGCAAAAATATGATCTAAAGAACAAACCTGCTTGTGCCACATAGGATATTATTTTTTATAAGCAGCAAAAGATATTTTATATTCATTTCAATTCTCACAGAAAAGACAGCACAGTCTTTTGGGTAGCAGTTATGGAACTGTGCACTTATATTGGAATTGTGACCTATTTTGTTTTATCTTAATGGGGAAAAATACAGTCATCTAATTTCAGTGTTAGTAACTATGTTAGATCTAATCAATTATTAAGTCTATTTCATACAAAGAAGTAATAAGATCTCCCTTGTTCTATTTCATACAAAGAAATAATAAGATCTCCCTTGTTAATGTGATCATAAGTTGGTTTTGTTAGAATGTTGTTTTCACCCTAACTATTTATAGTGCAGTCTTAAGTGAAATAGTCTTATCCAGAAACCTGTCTAAACCTAGTAGATATAATTGTTATAAATTTGTTATAAAAAAATAGGACAACTGTGTAATCGGGAATTAGGTCTTAGAATTAGCACGCTTTGTTGGTTTCACAATAGCTGTGGGAATGGGGTGGAAGGGGAGGTGCTGGGTTGGAGGCATTGCCTCTCAATGATTTTAATTGATGTGTCCCATATTCCCATATTTAAAAGTTTGCAAAACTTGTGAGTTCAAGAGTAAAATATTAACTCAAGACTCATATTGCTGCTTTGTGAGGATTACTGATCCCGTGTCTCAAATCATGAATCAGACAGTTATCTACATGTATCTTTGAGGATTCCATTGAGTCATAGGTTGAAATTCTAACATTCATTTGTCTGCTTATGAGGATTGCTGTGAGCCCCTGACTCAAATCATAACTCACAGACTCAACTTGCTGCATTGTGATTATTCCTGTGAGTCCCTAACTCAAATCATAACTCACAGACCCAACTTGCTGCTTTGTGATTATTCCTGTGAATCCCAGACTCAAATCATAACTCACAGACTTATCTTGCTGCTTTGTGATTATTCCTGTGAGTCCCTGACTCAAATCATATCTTACATACTCAACTTGCTGCTTTGTAATGATTCCTGTGAGTCCTAGACTCAAATCATAATTTAGAAACCCAACATTTTTGTGAGGATTTGCATGAATCCAAGATTCAAATGATGAATCAGGGACTCGTCTAGCTTTTCATAAAGCTACTGGTCAGGGCTTTGTTTCAGATGGGTCCATTGTATTTATGCCTTGATGACTTCAAAAACTGGCAGAGATACCAGATTATTTACTGTCACAGCTTATTGTTGCAAGAATTTGTTTTCTTAAAAGACATCCACTGAAAAATATATGATAAAAAAAGCTCCTCTATGGCGAACACCCACTCAGCATTTACTGGGTTTGAATCAATATCTGCCTTAATGAGCTTCCGAGTCTTCTGTATGCTTATACAAGACTTAATCATAAAACTGCAATGCACTTTGCCATTAGATGTGCCCATTCAACCTATTTACGTTTTCCTCTTGTTTCTTGCAGTAATTATTGCAAAGAGAATGTTTGTCATTAGCATAATGCACGAAGCAGGGAACTGTATTCCAAATGAGGTTGGCCTCGCCAAGCTATGTTCAGTGGAAGGGGAAAAAAAAATGTGAATTATTTATACCCACTGACGACTCGAAGCTATAAAGGCAAAGAATCTTTGATAAACTACATGTAGAGCGCTGCATGCATGTAGAAAAAATATATATAGTCAATATTTTGCCAGGGGTATTTTTATGCGAGTAGTGCTAATGAGTGTTTGCTGGGAGACTTTGTTCATGTAAAACACTAAGTGGTGATGTCTGGTCCTTCATAAATTGTCTGCAATGCAGTACACATGTACAGTACATTAAATATAAAATAATTAGGCATATCCAAATGATATAGTTTGTTTTCAGACAAATTCACAATTTAACCAAAACATTTTTGATATCTTTATGAGTCCCATGGGGGGGGGGGGGGGAAGACATTTGACACTTTATTGAAGTCTTTACATTCAATTAAGCTTCAAGCATGCTGTCCTGAACACACAACTTGGCTTCCAGTGTTATCTTTCCAGGACAGAGGTTAGTGTTAGAAGGAAGGAGAGACTCTGCCACCACATTAATGCAGCTACTCTTTATTGATAAGCAGCAAGGGATTTTTTATATGCACTATCTCACAGGATAGCACATACCACGGCGATAGCACATACCACAGCCTTTGATAAACCAGTTGTGGCCTACTGGTCTGTGTAAGTGGTATATACCTACCATTGAGCCTCGTAGAGCATACACTTTGGGTTTAATATAGATTTAAAATCCCATGCGTCGACTGAGATTTGATCCCAGTGCCTACCAGCCACGAGACCGATAGCTTAACTACTGCGCCACCAGGGCAATAGAAAGAAGTCTTTTATAGAGCCTTTTCCATACATAGGATGGCACTTACCAAGGCCTTTGTTACATCAGTTGTGGACCACTGGTTGAGATGAGAAATAGCCCAGTGGGTCCACCAATGATAATTGATCCACTTACCCATCACATCTTAAGCAGACATTCTTAACTATACACAGTCCTGGAAATTGATTCTGAGATTTTGCAGAATAACTTGGTTATATAATTAATGACTACAGGAAAGAAACTGACATGATCAGGTGTTGTGTTAAGTAGGTTGCTCTTGTATGTATACATATAAAAAATGCATGATGTATGATAAACATCTAAACCAGCATATACATGTATATACCTGTACATTACCTGTCAGTGGTGATTACTCTGTAATCTTTTTCATTCGGCATGCTGATTTAGATCTTTATCATACGTCATGTATTCTATATATTGTTTTGACTTGTTTGTAATGTAAAATGATGACATCTGGACAATAGTTCTGACATTATCACTTTATGGACAATAGTTCTGACATTATCACTTTATGATCAATAGATAATAAAATAACTTCCATAAATTAACTTCATGTATAGTCAGACCTGTATATAAGGTAACTAATGGAACATATAAAATGTGGCTTTTATGAGAACAACAAGTTTTTATATATGGGCTGAAATAATGCTTGTATTTGTACGTTGGTTGGTTGTATTTATTTTCGTTCTTATATCCAATTAAGGTTCAAACATGCTGTCCTGGGCACACAGATGATCTTCCTGTGCTCTGTCCAGGACAGAGGTTAGTGTTTGTAGGAGAGATGAAACCTGCTACCTCAATATTGATAAGCAGCAAGGGATCTTTTGTATGCACTATCCCTCAGACAGCTTAGCACATACCACAGCCTTTGATAAACCAGTTGTGGACCACACATAGGGAAACTCACTGTGGAAATTGCTATCAAGATAAAAAAAATCCCATGCCTCGACTGAGATTTGATCCCAGTATCTACCAGCCGTGAGACCAAAAACTTAACCACTGCACCACTGGGGCCATTCTTGTATTTGTATTGTGATTCAGTTGTATACATGTTTCAAGTATGTTTTGGCAGTCATTAATGGTTAGGAGTAGAAATAAAGATCTCCACTTGCCTGGGGAACAAATAGCCTACAGAAATTACTAGTTCCCCACAAGAAGTAACTAGCTATCCATCACTTGTTGGAACTACATGTAAGTGACTGGCAGAAATGAAAAGATTGTTAAAAACACAAAACTATAATCTAAACTTCGCACATATAAGTTCAAATACATAAACATTCATATATAAACACTCTTTCCTTGATCTGCTTAGAATATGAAACTGTCCAGTCCCAACACACAGGGAAACTTAAAAATCCAATCTAAGCTGTAGTCATGGGTAGGAAGTTGGAAGCAAAAGTTTTTCAACGCTGAGCATGCCTGCTCAAACAAGTACAAAGCAGGCACAAACACGAAGTGTGCATAAAACTGTTTGAAAAGATAAGCCAGTCACTGAATCAGAAAACTTCTGACCAACAAGTATGCCCAGCAGGGCCTTAAGATGTCTGGCAGGAGTGATGGAAATAGATAATACAACAGTACATTGTATAAACTTAATTGGAATCTTAACAAAATCATTACATAAAAAAAAAAAAACCTGGCTCATAGGACTAGCAGCATTTAAATTTTACTCATCCCTAGAAGTTTCTACTGGTCTTGGGTGAGGGGGCAAGTATTAGTTTCTGTCCCTGATGGCTACAGTTTGTAATTTCCTTTGACACTACCTTGTCCAGATAAAGAATTACTTGCTTAATGACACCTCTGCAAATTGTTATTAGGTGTTAAAAATAGAGTATTTCAGGGATTTACAGATGTCTGTGGAAAGTGGATTCTGACCGTCAAGGCAACTAGTGTGCCAGATCTGACTTCTCCATGGATAATTGATTAAATAGTTAAATTCATGTCAGAACATATTTAAACAATCAGCATAGATACAAAAGGATTAAACATTTCATTAATACACAATTAGAAATATACTCAACATCTATAATTGTGTTAAATTAAAAACATTCGCTGCTTCAGAACCAAAAGGTGTAAGTCTGGGTCTGGCACTTACCGGTATCACTGAATAAGCCTAAGTAAGCTACATATGGTACACAAAGTGTATGTGTAAGTTTCTGAAGTGATCCCACATTAATCTTGAAATTAAAAGATTTTCCACATAAAACTTATATCTAAGTGAGAAACAGTTTTTGGCTCTTTTCTCCATTACCTGCTACCCCAACTTACACCCTTTTGGTTCTGAAGTAGCAAATTGGAAAATAATGTTTAAATCCAAAATAAAAACTATATTTGTTTAAATAAGGTCAGCCAACTTGAAAGACTGAATTTCACTGAATAACTGATGGTAAATATTCACAAGTGGGTCGTAAATAGAAATGGCTATTCTAACAATGTCTCCCAGGCATCAGGTGGTCAAGCAGTACTTCAATGAATCTACTGGACTTCTGATGAACTGCTGGCAGATATAGTTCTGATGAACTGCTGGCAGATATAGTTCTGTAGAACTGTGAATGGCTACTATATTTTTTGAAAGGCTATTGGAAAATCATAGCATTCATGAGTCAAGTGACTTTATAAAAATGTGGCATCCATTTTGAAGCAAAGCGAATGGATATAAATTTGACAAAGTTTATAGAAATATGTTGAATTTGATGTCTAATGAAAGATACAAAACAGTGCTTGTTACTAGCCCTAAACTGGGTGATAAAATAACCCCTGCTGTTCTGTCTCTTCTTTGCCACCACTTCTTTATTAAGAAGATTCTTTGTTAAATATATCTATGCAGACATCCAATCAAAACTGAAGTCAATGGTACATAGGGGATAGGGAATAGGTGAGAGTGGAACCACTGGTGGTAGAGGTGATACCATTGATAATGTACCCGTGACTAATAATACATGCAAACACAAAAGATGAGCATTTGATGGAGACCATGTGCATCTGTGATCTAGTAATTTTTGTCTCACTCCAAAAAGAGTCTGGTGATGCAGATACCTTTACCTTTTATATGCAGTTGGAGTATTCAGAGTTGATAGTGATTCTTGAGTGCATGGTCATACAGATTTGTCTGTGCATCTCTAACCCCTGTAGTGTAAAGTATACTTTATTTTTAATAATAACAAAAAATAAACCTTAAAAAAAAAAGGCCCACAGAGAATGAAAAACTCAGCAGCAATCTCTACAGCATTGCCAATAGCCCGTGGAATTTCAGGGCTGCATCCTTTACACAGTTGGTTCTCTTATGAGGAAACCTCACAAAGCGGCCAGATGATAAATTTATCTGGTACTGCAAATTTAGAAAATGTGCAAAGCTTCTGAAAAAGGGATACCTCTGAAGTGTCTTAAGAACATTTTGTGTGGGGGGTTGTTAAACAACCAATCATGTCTTATGAACAGGTGGCTTTTATACAGAAGTATCTTCATTGCTGATTCACTATATATGTAACTTAGCAGTATATTAAGCAGTATACTTTGTGTTGTGTACTATCAAGCAAGAGTGCATTTAATATAATACATTCAGTTGAATGCAGAAAGAACGTATCTGGCATCTGCTTTATAGACAGGTGGCTGTTATACACAGTTGCTTTTATAGCAGATTGACTATTCTTTAGCCTGGAATCCTCATTAATTAAGCAGTACAAAGTGCTGCCCATTCTAGCAAGCGAGAGCACAATTTATTTGCCTTGTGTCTTAAAGTGATTCGTCTCTATTGCTTATTGCCTTTATTGTTTCTTTCAACAAGCTGGGTGATAGTGGGAAACAGTTAGCCGCCTGCAATATGAGCCACCTTTATTAAATGTTGCCACTGTTGCGTATTTACTGTGATGGCGGAAGTCCTCTTACGGTGGCTACGTCTTGTCTGACACAACCGTAGTGAGATAATATTGCTTGCAACCATGTGCACATTCCTCCATTGTTCAAGCACTAGCAAATTTGTCACAAATAGTTTAAATTGGGGGATTGCCCTTCCTTGTGTTTGCTGAGCCGTGAACGAAAATGGCCCTTGTTTTGTAATTACTATGTACAATTTTAGGGTTTGGTGGCTCCAGGCTTAGTTTGTGTTGCAATTATGTGGAAATATCCGTGATATTGGAAATCAATAGATTTGTGTTCACAATGACATTGCTACTGGCTTTGTCACTCCCTGTATTAAAAGAGAAGATGCTGATTTCTTGTGATCGAGCTTTTTGATGCGTTCTCCATTTTGTAGGGAAAAACAAAGTCAGCATCAGTGCATGTGTTCACAAATTGTAACATGTTAATATATTATTTTATGACAATAAATTTGCATTTGAAATAATCTTCAAATTGTTTAATGCTGGCAGGTTTGTCAGGGTGGTAAATAGGAAAAATCGGTATTGAATAATGAACTTAGGGCATAGATACATATGTACACATTCAATCCCATCCACCACAGGCTTCATTTTTCATAAAATATTTACTACTACTTTATGGCATGGGAATCCATAAGAATCTATGAAAATCTTCTTTTTTTTCCTTCTTCCAATTATGCATTTTGTTTAATGATGTGTTAAGTAACTAATTAATTTAAAATAGATGACTTTTATTAGCAGCAAGGTTTTTTAGATGCACATTCCCACAGACAGGTCAGCATATACCACAGCCTTTGCTTTAGGAGTTGTGGATAACTGGCTAGATCAAGAAATAGCCCAAAGTGTCCACACAAGGGGATCAAGCCCATGACCCATGCCTCGAGTGGCCTCTCTACCTCCAAGCTATGTCCTGATCCATTGTTTTACACATAATACAATCATTGAAATTGCCGCAGAGGTTTTATTTCTCTGCGGCACTTTTTTATGTTGCAGACGGGTTTTTTCAAAGGTGTATTTTTTTCTTATTATTAGAAATAACGTATACTTTATGCTAAAATTGCCGTTGAGAATGCTGTGGACACTATTTCTCCACAGCATTTATTTTGCTGTGGACATTTTCTTAATTACAGGGGTTGCTAATAGATACTGCTGAATTGGCAGTGTGTTGAGTGGTCATTAAACCATTATTACTTTTTTTCCCTAAGTATATAAACTTTACTGGTTAAACCCTGTGATAGAACATGTTTAAAATTACATCATTTTTATTTTCTGTACTATTTTCCGTTCCAATCAGTGGTCCACAACCGGTTCATCAAAGGCCATGGTATGTGCAGTCCTGTCTGTGGGAAAGAGCACATAAAAGACACCTTGGTGCTCTTGGAAAAGAGAAGCTTATGTGGAAGCAGCAGTTTTCCTCTAAATAAATACATTAGAATTTCCATATGTTTGACTTCCAATAGCCGATGATAAGTTAAAAATCTGTGTTTCCTTGAGGCGTCGTTAAATAAAACAAACTTATCTTTTACTTTTATTTTCTGTACGTCACCATTGTATGTTATAATTTTAATTATATTTCATTTACAATGTCTTCACATCAAACACCAAGTCCTAGGAAACTCTTTTTTTTTATTCCCTGTCTGCTATGTATCTCATAAACCCGGGTTATTTTAAGTACATGCTAACAAGCAAATTTCACTTTTTATGCTTCAAACATAATATAGAGCCACAGGATATAAAATACTCAAACTGTTTAGAATCCCATGTGGATGACTGCAGATACCATGTGGTTTAATCAGGCATAATTATATTGCATATTACTTCGTTTTATTTATGGCTTAATGTTACTGTTGTGCATTATTGTACTCTGAAATAAAAGAAATTTAAAAACGATAAATAAACCTGATAGGTTCACTTTATGTAGGTTAAAGCATAATAATGATCTAAATACAAATAATTTATAGCTTCTAATATTGATTACATACAGGTACGTACGCTGGTGTATATATTCACTGGTACATACATTCACACAGAAAGGAGGTAAGAAATAAAGTCTCCTGCTAGCCTCAGATGAAACAAATTGGATTTGGGCTTGAAGCATATAAAATGTCTATCAAATTTTCTGGACATTCGATCACCATGTTTAACCCCTTTATGGGGAGAACAACATTTATGTTACTTACCTCTTCACAGAGGAAATAACATTTCTGGGTTTTATTTACCAGGCTATAGGATTTCAATTTTGTTTTCAGTTCCCTGCTTTTAGATTATAGGAACCCATCAGAAACTGTTTTTTTTTATAATACAAAATAACGCAGCATTGATACGAAAATCATGGCAAATGAAATTTCGGTTCCATGATTTTGACAACATGATACTGACACATTACCAGTAACTATCGTTACCATGAAATCCTATGGCCTGCGATATTATAACCTACCCATAGCAGTGAATTATGTTTGAGTGAAAAATTTAAAGTGATGTAAGAAATCCCTGAGTGCATATCTGGAAAGCCACACCAATCCAGCAAGACCTACTGTATGCCACAAATAAATGAATAAATATTTGAGGGGACCATCAGACACTTATGCTTTAAAAGCAGAGTCCTTCATGATTTTAGTGAGTACTGGACTGCCAGACACTGCTAAAAATTGTTTGAATTGGTGCCAATTCTGGATTGATCAGTACATAGGTACTTGGCAGTCACATACACTCATTACAAGAGTTGGAAGTTACTAAGAGTAGGAAATAAAATCTTTGTTTAACAGCTCCATAGCACATTGTTTGATAATTAAATATTTACAAGAAATTTGTTTCTGTCATATAGGTTATTTTTATTTAGCAACAAGAGGTTTTAATTTTGTTATGTACTTTCCAACAGATAGGATAGCCTATTCCACATCCTTTGATATTCCATTTGTAGTCCATTTGCTCAGGTGGGAAATTGCCCAATAATTCCACTAAAGAGCACTGATGTGATGACCCCTGTGAAGTTACTAAGTGTCACTTAGATGAATACTGTAATAAGTACTGTAGAAATGTCATTGGTCTTAAACTTTGCTTTACGAACCCTCAATTGGAAATCATTTGACCTCATTATCAATAACCACATGATGAACCCTTTTTGATTGCTTTTAATATATGAATTTTTCCTGATTGGTATTATATGGACATATCCTGCTTGGTATGGACACAATTAGTACAGACACATCTTGCTTGGTGTGGACATAGTGTGCATGGTCTGGACATATGCATGGTATGGTCACATCCTGCTTGGTGTGGACACATTGTACATTGAGCGGACTCATCTTACTTGGTGTGGACACATAGTGCATGGTTAGGATTGATCTTGCTTGGTGTGGACAAATCCTACATTGTGATGGACATATAATACATGGTGTGGACACATCTTGCTTGGTGTGGACACATCCTACATTGTGATGGACATAGTACATGGTGTGGACACAACTTGCTTGGTGTGGACAAATCCTACATGGTGTGGACACATCCTACATGGTGTGGACACATCCTGCATGGTGAAGACACATCCTGCATGATGCAGACATGTCAGTCATTCTTGGACTGAACACATAATGCTTGATTTGAACATATTCTTGTAGGTATGGACACATTCTGCTTGCTATTGATATGTCTTGCTTATGGGTCCGTCACAATTGCACCAGTCACCATGAGGTTGGGAGTTATCATAAAGTGTCCTGGCATCCGCAACATCGGGAAACAATTGTAGGGTTTTACCAAAAATCTGTGCCACAGTCACATTAGATACAGTGTGTTTACGGAGCCCCTATGGGCTGACAAACATTTTTGGGTCATCAAATCTTAAGGACACTGTAAAGTCACTGTACAATGCCTATAAAATATTCCGAAATCATTAGGGCATTGTGTGGCCTCCCTGTTCAGAACCCGTAAGCAACTCCATGAGTTATCTGCATGGGATACTCAAGATTTTAAAAATCATACAGGAACCACACAGTTATCGCAGGTTTACCCTACGATTCCCTTATGGCATCCTAATAAGCTGTGCAGTCACCATAATTCTGCTGTAACAGATACGATGAGAGTACGATGTGTCAAGATGTTACAAGGTCACCTCAAGGCGGCTATGATACATCTGCAATGGGTTCCCGATTTTAAAAATCGTACTGTCATCAAAAAATTACCATTCCACATTAAATGTTTCCGATGACCCTCCGATGACCCTACGATGCCCCAAAATTAGCCAAAAACTCAACGATGTCCATAGGATGTCGCTGATGTTCGTAAGATATCATCAAAAACACATTATATGGGCATTTTACCCACTTACAATGTATTTGTGATTGAGGCATTATATGAACATATCACGCTTTATGGACATT
Organism: Symmetromphalus regularis; assembly: GCA_032355785.1. NCBI lineage: Eukaryota > Metazoa > Mollusca > Gastropoda > Neomphalida > Neomphalidae > Symmetromphalus > Symmetromphalus regularis. The sequence continues at coordinate 4,713 of JAULBS010081621.1, read as the reverse complement.
TCTCTCTGATAAGTACAAGTATTTATCCAGATGCATTAATTAATGTGAGGTCTTTAAAAATGTGTTTTTAGGGAAGAAGTCAAAAAACATTAGGTAGGGTAAGTAAGGATTTATTTCAATAAATTTTATTTTACGAAAACTCACCCTCTCTATTAAACTTCACCATCCAAAATCATAGAAACAAAACCAAGTAAATTTTATTAAAATATCAAATTCAAATAACAGAATTAGGATTAGACACTTTTTCTAGGTAGAGTCAGGTTCTCTGAAACATATAGTTTATTTGTTTAGGCCGTAATGATTTAACTGCATGTGCTAATGACACTTTTAATATAGACAATATAGGGTGTGTAATGTTATTGCAACAGATAAAAATAAATCTATTTAAATCTATAGCCTTGTAAATTTAAATAAATAAATAAAATAAAATGTGAATTTCATTGTACCTTGTTTGTCTGCACTTTTGAATGAGAGAAAAAAACACTGTGCCCTAATTGATAATGATATAAATGTCAGTAACTGTTTGTTTAGTGATCATTATAAGGGTCATTGGCACTTAATATATTGTGCATCCATGCATGCATCATAGAACCAGTGTGTTCCACACAATAGACAAAAAGCCTCAGTTATATAATCTCTTAGCTCCAGGTTGAAAGAGATGAGTGATGTGTCATTATCTTGTAGCTTCTGTTGACCCTATCCCTTTTGTCCAGACTTCTTGTAAAGTCTCAGTGTTGTTCTCTCAGTTAAAAGTGTGACCCCTTTCAAACAATTTGGGACATCCCATAGCAAAAGAATGAGTAGTCCAACATTTAAATTAAAGGTTGAACAGGTTCTAAAAGTAGTTGGCCAGGTAGGCCAGGTGTGTAGATAGGTATGCAAGCCCGAGTCTGTGTATTGTGTAAACACAGTCATTGGTGTCACAGGCAATGAAGCGTGATGGGGAAATATAAATATGAAACTTAAGTTACTAAGTTTTTATATGAACATATTGAGTCATACTGGTATGTTAACTCTTTTTCCTGATGCCTAGGCAGATTCGTATACAACTGTTTATTCAAGTATTATTAACCCACTACAAATACTCAGGTATTTTTCTCATTGTCTTGTTTGTTCCTGTTGTCTGTGCACCAAGCAGTGCAAAGGTGTTTCTTTACAGTTTGCATAACAGTGGCTTGTGCGATGTGGACACTAAGCCATGTGCTTGTTCATTGACAATGGGACAACAGGCAGCTGATTACTGATAATATTTGTAACAGTATCTGTGATTGGCTAGATTCGAGGACCATTACAGTGCTTCAAGTCACACGGGTAATGGATAATGAAGGTCCACTGTACTGGGGGCATGGCTAAGTAATGTGTGTGTCTTTCATAAGCATGTCGCCGTTCTAAAGTCGCAATGATGCAGCACGCAATTCTCATGCGTCGTATGGATTATTTCTGACCTGAAGGACATCCACCAGCACAAAAATTGATTCTCAAACACCTATGGATGTGGCAATGGCCATGTTTTAGTCCAGGTGCTTTTAAAAAGCTGGAATATGTTTTACTAATATTGGATACTAATACCAAAGGAAAATCTGTGAGATATACTAACACCAAAGGAGGATTTGTGGGCCATACTAACACCAAAGGAGAATTTGTGGGCTATACTTCCTACTAAAGGATAATCTGTAGGCCGTACTAACACCAAAGGAGAATTTGTGGGCTGTCTTAAAACCAAGGGGAAAATCTGTGGGCTCTACTAACACCGTCTGACCGTCTTTCCTGTTTTTCTTGATCTTCAGGGCAATTTCAGGGGGTTCATTTTTTTCCATTTTGCTGCACTCGGATGGGTTTTTTTTAATGAGGTATTTCCATGTTTTTCGACAGGTAAGAGGTGGAATGTCGTAATAACAGCATTATGAGGCTGTTATTAAGGAGCCTGCCTATGCTGATGCTGGCTCTGGTCAACACAGTGTCCACAGCAGGTAAGAACATTTTATTTATTATTATTAACTCATTTTAATGTTGCCCACATCTTTTGTACAACACTTTTCCACTCTGATGGTCAGGATCACATATTTTTTTGGCTGACATATTTTTTTTTATTACAATAACACCTGTCAGTACAGCTTAAGAAAAAGGGATTGTCATATCAGTATATAATTATGTGTATATCTCATACACAGCATAAAAGACTTTGTTTAGTTAAAAGACCTTTCTGAAACACAAGTCATTTCTTGAAATGTTTGCTATGTCTAGGGAGTGGAGGATGGGAAAGGGAATTCTATATTTAACTGTTGAATAGGGACATACCAATATTTTAAATAGAATTATATCGTGAATATGAATTGCTATAAACGTAGAAGGTATATTCCATTTGACCAGCATAGAAATTTTAACATTATCATTAATAATGAGCTGGTAATTTTGAATATGGACTGAGCTCTCATTTAAAATGTATCCAAATGTACAATGTTAAAAAATGTACTAATGATTATTTGCAAGCTGTGTCTTGTTTCAGTAAATCAAAAAAAAAAAGAGGAAAAATCTTGAAAATCTTTGAAAGTCTTATCAGTAATTTTCATAAATTATATAAAAAATTGTTATGTACAGATTTGAAGATTATTGAAATTCTGTCTGACAATTTGCATGTAAATAAATCTGCATATCTTGTAGCCTCTGCTACCAAGTCTGGATTTAAGTAGTTTAACATAATAACAAAAGAAAAAGGTGCATGAAAGCAAAATCACCTGGGAAAATCAAAACCCAGGGTCTAAACGGCCAATTTGTGTTTGCTGTCTGTGTGTAAATACACCCAGTATTTAGGGTTTGTGTGCACGCGTATGAATGTGAGATACTCACGTTTGAACCTGCCACTGACAGGCTTTCTTGAACCTGACCATCTTGTATTCACAATATTAAGAAGTAAAATTTAGCATTTTTTAAAAACGATTCATTATTTTGCAAATGGTCTAGCTGAAAAAGTGGTCAGCCTATGGGTAAATTTTGATATTTTTATATTCATTCAGCCCATAAGCATAGTAAACAGACAAGAGGCTGACTTTCCTATGATTAAATTGTACCCTGAATGAACTGCAATAGAAAAGAACAAATATATCAGTGGAAATATATTGATTTAATTCAGTTCTTTGATAAAATACAACAAAGAAAATTATAATGATATTAAAAATTTAAAGGGACAACCCCTAGTGTTTCCTTTATCATAAAACATTTGTAGGAAAATATGATCATAACCTTTGAAGGATTTTCTACTGGCATGCATGTAGAACTGATCAATGTAGATCTATCGTTTGGTCAAATGTACATATATACATGTTATTTGTTAATAATAGATCTATATAAAAACAAATGTTTGATATCTAATAAAAACACATGTTCATCATAGGTAGATTATGCACATTTAAATGAAACCAGTTAATATACATGATAGTGAAACCATATGGAACATTTATATAATATACAATTTAATTATTCATCAAACTCCATGGGAATAGTATGTTACTGCTGTAGCTGTACAATTTTAAAAGATGCCATGTCCATAGTTCCATAACATCCATTTGCTGTTTCTCTAGAAATAATAAAAAAAATGAAAGTCTTTTTGTTTATTAAAAGACACCATTGGAACACATTGAATCATCAGCTATTGTATATCAAACATTTGGTAATTCTGACACACAGCCATCAGAGGAAACCAGATATATTTTTCCATTGGTAGGCAAGCATTAATATTTAGTGTCTCCATCACTGAAATGTACAGGCACTTTTTTCATTAACAGCATGGGACCTTTTATGTGCAGTTTTCCACAGACTGGAAAGCACATAAAATGGCCTTTCCAGGCTTTCATATACCAGTCATGGGGCATTGGTTGGGATGAGGAAAAAAGAATCAGAGAATAATTTCACTGCAGAGCTTTGATCCTTTGGTCAAAGCACAACAGCCAAACACTGACTGAGCTAGATCCCATCTTTGTTTTGTACATGAAAACAGTTTTGTTGTTCAAAGTAAACTCATGCTTGATCACAGGTTAGCTATGATACTGCATGCTAAACTAATCTTTATCTTATTACCTAAATAATAACACAATAAATATAGCATATTTTATTTTTAAATATTGATTTCTTTTCATCCATGTTCTAAATTTTGTCTCTCATTAACATTTAAAAAACCCGAAACAACCTTATAAATCGTTGTCTGTACAACGAAGATGCACGAATATGCAATTTTGCCAATATTACGTTTACAATAGAGTTTTTAAAATTTGACGTCCCATAGATTTGGCTTGTTGTCTAAAATTAATTAATTAACCAATTACAGAAGTGAAAGATAAATTATTTTTTTCAGAATCAAAATGATTTTATGTCAATTTATACAATTTTAATATTTGCCTCTTCTTCAGAGCGCCAACGAAATATTCTGATATATTCACATATTTGATGGTGCATTAACCGTGTAAATTTAGCATTGCCATCATGTCCCAGGGACTGCATACACGCATGAAAATATAATTTCTCTCTGAGAATATGATTATTGTAATTAGTGTGGTACAAAGCCCTTCATACATATGAATGGACAGCTGCATTAGGACTGTGATGTGGCATTTGGACTAAAACATATTTAGGTCTAGCCTGTCATTCATGGAGGGATATGGGGTTTTTAAATCAGTTCACTCTTGATACTTATGTGCCAATGGCTGCAACACGAAAATG